>JBBBDQ010000325.1:1717500-1770000 GCA_037127315.1 Ascarosepion bandense
TGTTTTTATTTTCACCTGAAATTAAAGCGAAAATATGATGTTTAGAGCAATTCATGATTAAACATAATAGACATTCATTGTCAGTTATATTTAACAGTATATGTTTAGAAAAAAAAATATATATATAGTCATCCGCAGACAGATCTGTTTCGCAGCTCATCAGTACGGTTAGACACCGATTGCTTTTAATCCAGGATTGAAACCCGACCGAATTGGCGTCAGCCGGCTATTCTACCTCTGGGCTATGGGTGATCGGTAGAAGAAAGCAGATTTTTTAGCTTGTATATTGTCATTATACCCGCCCAATAGCCAGATTGCTCTAATCCATTACCGAATGAGCGATGCGTACATGCTAGAGTAGCTACTGTTTTTCAAAGTTTACCATTCTTCCAGAGTGCTCAATCATGATGTGTGAACGATATAAACTATCATTTTTTACCGTATATATATACCGCCATTTTTTACCATATATATATATATATATATATATATATATATATATATATATATATACCGCCATTTTTACCATATATATATATATAAACCACCAACTGGCAAGTCATCGTATTCCGCATCATTATATGTTGTGTGATTTCTCCACTTGTTTCATTATATCAATTGAACTCGGGTTACAACTGGCACCGCAAAGGGTGTAAAGACTACGAAAGAAATATTTATTCCTCCTTCAGGAGTCTTCATTGCTGACCTCACCGTTTTGGTCTCGTCTAAGTTCGGTGCCGATGAATTGATGCGGCGCTACCATAAGATCTTCCCGTAAGCGAGATGGTCTTCTCGTCACTCAGAGTCTCTGTCTGTGAGATTCACTTTTGCATTAGGTGAGGGACATGATCTCAACAGTCAAAGAGAAGCAACTGAAGAGCCTCGAACGGCTACACGAAATTCCACACATTGGCACCGAAATAAACTTTTGCAGAAAGTGGCACTATATGGACTTGGATTCTTCGACAGTGTCCATCTCTCTGGCAAACTGAAGCCTCGGCGCTATCAACATGCTAGGTGCATATTAGGAACTGAACTTTTTTCGATTTTAAGTGGAAAAAACGTTTACTTCATAAAATGCACCTGATGATTGCATAGTGCATGAAACCCCGAGTCGTGCTTAAACAGTAGGATAATATATATTTATTATTAACACACACGCACGCACGTGCGCGCGCACATATATATATATATATACACACACCATGAATGTAGAATTATTGAATTTGTTTTTAATATGACATTTATATAACTTTAAACTTTATTATAGTGGACACTTGTATCTAAAACGAAACCCCCCCAATGTTTTTTAAAAGTGTGGATATATGCAGGAAGATAGACGTAATACACACTAGTTTCACTAATGTGTATCCATTATATTATATATATGTGTGTGTGTGTGTGTGTGTGTGTGTGTGTGTGTGTTTAATATATAATACGGATTCTGTAAAAGCATGCCTCAAACAGCATGGCACGGTGAGTTTTGAAAAAGCACACCCACGCATTTAAACACAGGCATACAGACCCCCTTCTACACACACACACACACAACGCGTGCGTGTGCGTGTGTGTGTGCATTGTTTTCAATGTATGTGTACAGACTGACACAATCCACAATGATCCAAGAAAATACGACCGGCCCATTTTGTCAGTTCCTTCATTCTTCAATCTCCGCTGGCAAGATACGACAAATAGAGTTTAACAATGACAATTTGATTGTCTTTTGTGTTATATATGACCAAATGATTTCTCGTCTGAGTAACAAAAATAAAAAAATAAAAAATAAAAATAAAAAATACAAAAGTTGTATTTTACCTCCATCTTTCAATTTTGCCTGACATTCCATTAGACAGATGCAAAACCCTAAGCGCCAATCAAATCTCAAGATAGAAATGAAGACATCTCTCTCTCTCTCTCTCTCTCTCTCTCTCTCTCTCTCTCTCTCTCTCTCTCTCACTGCTCTGATTGCTGTCTCTTAAAATCACTTGATTCCATTTCATTTGCTTCTGCTCAGTTTTATGGTCAGTTACAGACGGGTCCGTTTTTAATTGGACTGAACTTAGCTAAACAAATGAAATAGAGAAAGAAAAGGCTATAGTGACTGATACACCACAAAATGGTTGCACTCATTATTAAGTTACAAAATAATTGTGTTTTCCTGAAGAAATCTTTGACAATATCATGCGTGCGTGATTTTTTTTCTATTTTTATGGCACGGATTTGGCGAATCGATGATTGTCTTCACTCATTACTTATAATTTCATATCGTCCTAAAATAAAGATTGTTCTGTTTTTACAAGTTATCAACCTTCTTTGGTTTATTTAAACCCCAAAATTTGTTGGGGTTTTTATTTAATCGTGCCACCCCAAACAAGGCCACTATAGTGCAGGGAGTTACATAGAGAGATTGGATATAGGAAATGACAGAAGGAGGGTGATAGACGACTTAGGATGTACATAGGGAGAGAGTTGGAGAGAATGGGTGTGCGTTAGCATGTTAGGAGGTGTCTATTGACCTTACATTTAAACTCCTGGAGGTTGTAGCCGTCGGAGAAGCAAGCATGCGGTAGGGAATTCCACAGGCGGGAAGTGCGAGGAAAAAAGCTGTTGGAGTAGAAACTGCGGTTACATTTCATCGGTTTCACTGTAAAAGGAGGGGACATAGTTGCCAATTTATTATCTCGTGCAAATTCACATCTAGGAGGCACCAGTGATTTAAGTTCGTCAGAGCAGAAGCCATGTAATGTATTATATTATTTTAAATTTTAAAATCATATTTTTGGCATATGTTTCCTTGGTTATTTCTTTAAGGAAACAATAATGGTCTATTGAAACAAGTCTTACTAATTTACCCATATCTGAAGGGAAGAAAAGTGAGATTCGTACATTTCTCGAGTATATTTGAGCGTAAATGACAACAAAGTCTCTGCATGGAATTAGAAAACGGCTTCTCCATACCCGAAACCGAGTCGTTATATATTACAACACACGTATGTTCAAGCAGGCAGAATATGGGATCTGTTACACGTGCAGGTACTGACCAGAATCGTCGTTGCTTTATGCCAGTATAAATAGGTATTTTAACGTGATTTGGGTGTAAATTGGGTAAATTTGGGTGTAATTCGACGAGTATCAGCATCTTGATGATGATTACTAATAAATCCTATTCCTCTTAATATATATTATTCTATTAGATGCGAACGTCATTCATGATTAGTAAAAATTTGTTTAATTAAAATGAAACCTTTTGTTAACACATTTCAATGTTCTTTACAAATGTCCGCGAATGCAGATGTATAATTACACACACTGTGTTTGCTTCAAGTCACACGGAAGTACTGCCTTGCTTAGGGTGAAATGATTATAAAAAAAATTGAACCTGTATTCACTTTTTAATCTGTAAATCTCTTTCAACCAAAAAGCGTTTACCATTATGCTATAGGTAGTCATTATCCATGTGCATTCATTGTATTCAAATATATAGGTTACTTTGTCACGCCTGGTTATTTCCGAATATTTCTTTTTTAATTCTGTCGTTAAACTCACTTTGTATCAATTAAATGTAAGATGCATTCATTTAGTCCACCAGTCTCCTATCTATTATATCGTCTCTATGTTTTCATCTTTCTGTAAATATCTTTGAATTCTGATTTCCGATATGAAATCTTTCCATTGGCTACATGCAAATAAGCAAACGTTATTATTCTTGCACTTAGCAGTTGGTGCTATGCGTCTCTTGATGCAGTTGAGTCGGTTTTAACTCTCCATGGATTCCTATCTGCTTTATTTGAGTACATCGGAAACAACAAGTGGATATGTCCGTAACAATGTATTCAGATTATCACCTCTTTAGTTTCTCTCACTCTAGGATAAGGAATTCATTTTATCACTATAATCTTTGCTTTCTGAGTTAGAAGAATCTTTCTAACCGAGAATTTATATCTGTCAACACTATAAACCGAATTTTGGACACTTTTACGTGATCTAATAGCTAGCGAGTGTGTCTCGCTTAAATAGTGCTCCTCTAACTGTTTTTTATCAAGCCGCATTTCAGGAACTAAAATTTGCTAACACCTCACCATATTTCATGTGATAAAAAGTAGTTTTAAAAATTAAAACAAAAACGATTAATAGTGGTAAATTATAACGTATAACACAAATAATTCATAATAGGATTAAAGTGCACCAACTTAATGTGAGCTTGATTTTGACGCTCAGTTTCGAGAAGAGAAATCCCAGTGAAAAGACGCAATCAGCCCTTAAGAAAAGAAGGTTCAGAGAATGTGAAGCAAGGATTCAAAGTCAGAATAGTATCACTGATAACTCTCCTCTTCTGATTAGCAGACCTAGTTACTATATTCATAATACTTGACATATTGCAAAAACATCATGATATGTCCCGGAAAGGGATATGCATATCATTCGAGGTAGTTAAGCGGTTTAGGCAAATGCAACCGGATAGGTAAATCTAGTACGTAGACGTAATGTACGGTACTCATCGTATGCAGTATCCTGAGACGTAAACGTCGTCAATAGACGTAGACTTATATTCGTAGACGTCTTGGCGTAGATCTCTTGCGGTAGAGCTATGGACGTATACCTCTATGCGTCCTCGCCTTCGTCTATATTTATAGCTGACACCAACCAGTCACCCTACTGTGAGGGGGAACCAAGGTGTATTTATATTCATTGCATATTCATTACTTATTCATTACATCATATCATAATCATAACATTTGTCAAAGATTTTTTATAACTATTGATACGGGTTTCATGCATGCAAAATTTTTTTTTAATCGTGTCACCCCAAGCAAGGCATTACACTGCCACTATAGCGCAGGGGGTTACATAGAGCGATTGGGTATAGGAAATGACAGAATAAGGGTGATAGACGACTTAGGAAGAGAGTTAGAGAGAGTGGATGTGAGTTAGTGCGTTAGGAGGTGTGTATTGACCCTACATTTAAACTCCTGGAGGTTGAAGCAAGCATGCCGTAGGGAATTCCACAGGCGGGAAGTGCGAGAAAAAAAGCTGTTGGAGTAGAAATTGCGGTTACATTTCATCGGTTTCACTGTAAAAGGGTGGGACCTAGTTGCCAATCTAGTATCTCGTGCAAATTCACATCTAGGGGGAACCCGTCATTTAAGTTCCTCAGAGCAGAAGCTATGTAATCTATTATATTATTTTAAAATCATATTTTTGGCATATGATTTCTTAGAAACTGTTTCTAAATGTTTTTCAATCATTAGGCTTTACCTGCTATTTTCTTCCGCCAGAACAATGAGGCACATCGGAATGTTTGAGGACCACCCTGCTAGATAAGTGAATTCTGAATAGTAACTTTGGTCTTTATTCGGTGCTCGGTACTTTCAGGCTTACCCCATGATTTTCTAAGCTTAGTTTTATCGTAAAGTATCCATTTTTCATTGCCAGTCGCGATAAGATTAAAAAAAACTTTCCTTTTCTGCTGTTGAATCTGCTGTTCACGCGAGATAATATCCATGGCTCTAGATATCTAAAAAATGTTTGACAATGTTTTATATTCTGACTTCTATGAAAACTTCAGGGCTACAGTATTACTAGATGCCTGTTTGATTTAATTCAATCATTCCTATCAAATAATACAATCAAGGATTGTTTTGAATAGAAAAGCTTTCAGATACGTTGACACGAACGTGGGTATTCCTCAAGGTTCTGTCATAGGTCATACACAATCTTCATCAATGATATTCCTGATGTAATCAGTTCTCAAGTACGCATCTATATTTACACCACCATTAACTCCCGTTTCAATAGAAAAACTACCAAGTCTAAAGAGGAAAATTGGCTGGTGCTCTTGAAAGGAATCTCTAATAAGTAGTTAACTAGGGGCAGAAAATGGATTGTAAATTTAAATTCATCCAAAACGAATTTGCTCCACTTGGCCGTATGTAGGAATACCAGTACAACCAAGCATACCCGATCTATAACATCGAATAGCCCAAATGAAATCTTGATTAATTACTTTTGCACGTCCTAAGGCTTGTAGCAGTTTTTTTTTCGGGGTGCGAGCCGAATACAGATCATATTCGGTTGGGTCGCCCATCGAAGAAGTCTGTTGTTTATTGAGACCCGGAACTTCTCATGACATGGGAGCAACAACACTGACGACGTACCTGGATTCGTCACTTTAATGTGTATTTTAATAATTGTTGAGACTTACAGCTACCATACTCTGTCAGAAAGAACACGCGGAGATTGGTTTAGAATTTTCAAAAATGATTTTGATGTTGAACATAAAGAACACCGAAAAGGCTTGAAGACAAAGAACTTGAGGCATTAAATCATGAAAACTCATGTCAGTTGAAAGAGTCATTAAGAGTTGATCACACAACAGTTTCGAATTGTTTGAAAGCACTCAGAATGATTAAAAAATACGTTGTGTTTTGTACGAGTTGATGTTGAACGGCGTCTTATCACGTGAGACCGGCTGCTTAAACGACAGAAAAAGAAACGATTTTTGCATTGAAGGTTCTTAAATAACCGCAAATTGAAGGTCGTTCTGAATGGGCGTGCCTCTTTGTCCTACAGCACGAATGCTGGTGTCCCACAGGGCTCTATCCTGGGCCCGACGCTCTTCCTTATTTTCATCAACGACCTCCCAGATGAGATCAAGACCCAAGTAGGCATCTACGCAGATGACACTACAATATACTCCCGCTCCAGTAAGAAACCTGTCGTGGCGGACAGACATAATCTCGCTGCTGACCTTGAGTGAGATCTACACTCTGTGGTGAACTGGGGCAAGAAGTGGCTTGTCAACTTCAATTCCTCTAAGACCAAGCTGTTGTCTGTCAACCATTACAGGCAACCTCTTCTGCCTCCCATAAGCATGGACCAGGTGATTCTCCCGGAGAGTAATACACTACGCCTCCTCGGACTTACCCTGTCCTCAGACCTCAAATGGAACCACTATATTGAATCCATAACAAAATCTACTGCTAAGAAAGTTGGGTCACTATGTCGATCCAGGATGTTTGTTCCACCTGAATCCATCCTGCATATATACAAGTCAACCATCCGTCCGTGCATGGAGTACTGCTGCCATTTATGGTCAGGTGCCCCTGCCGTTCTCCTCAGTGTTCTTGACAAGCTCCAAAGGAGAGTCTGTAATGTGATAGGTACTGATCTGGCGACTCGACTGCAGCCACTTTCCCATCGTCGAAATGTGGCCTCCCTCTGTCTCTTCTATAAATATTTTCATGGCTTCTGCTCGGATGAGCTTAAGTCACTGATGCCTCTTCAACAGGTGTTTACCCGTGCAACCAGACTGGCAACTGGGTCCCACCCATTCAGTCAGGTTAGCCAAATGCAGACGACAATTCTACTCCTGCAGCTTCCTCTCTCGCACTTCCCGCCTGTGGAACTCACTCCCGTATTCTTGCTTTCCTGACGGCTACAACCTCCAGAAATTTAAATGCAAAGTTAATACTCATCTACTAACCACTGGCCTCTAGCTCTCTCCCCTCCCCTCTATAACCTTCCCTTTCTCTCCTCCTATGTATCGGTCATCGCACCTTCTTTCTCAGCTTTCTATTGTTCCTTTCTAACTAGCTTGTACTCCTCACTCTTTTCCAATTAATATTTTTACATTTATGTAACCCCCTGCACATCAGTGGCGTTTCCGCCTTGCTCGGGGTGAAATGATTAAAAAAGAATTCAAAAAGAAAAAATCGTGACTAAAATGGATTAAGCCCAGTCGTACATTACCGACGGCGGCAAATTCGAATATCCATGGTTCGAAACTTCTGATCTGTATTTGATGAGATCAGCTGGGTATTTGCTCTAAAAATGTTCCAAAAAGTCGTACTCCATCTAAATTTTTCCCAAAGAGAAAATTAGATCGAGAATTAGAATAAAAACAGCAATGGCACCCACTCTGAATCCATCATAAAGATTCAAGATATGGTATAACTAAATAGTAAACATTTAAATAGTTCTGCGCATGGATCAATTATAATAAAAGTTAGTGTAAAAAATGAGAAAATGGAATTATTTTCACTATTTACAATGTAGGATGTGCGTTGTGGCACAGTGGATATCGGCTCGGAACGAGAAATCGGGGAGCCGAGTTCGAATTCCAGCTGAATCCATTGTTTTCACTTACGCGCAAATACCCTTGGGAAAGGTATTAATCCGTCTCTTCCTTCCAGTTATGGGTTAAATAGCAGGACAGATTCGGTTCTATAGCCTTGGTCGGCAACCAGTCTACCGCGGAAAGCAATGGTAAACTGCTGCGGGATAATCTGCCCAGTCAGTAATGTCTCTTTCGAGACATGATCGCCCAAGCGTGTATCACGTTTGGTACGTAACTGACTGACAAGGTTTGGAATGTTGTTCTCATCTTTATGGTCTTATTCAGGTGTTTAGAATGTCGAAATGAATGAAAAACGGTCAAAGTGGATAACGGCCAAAATGTGAATGTTTCAATAAAGGTGAGAACAAAGTAAATAGTGTAAATAATTACAATTCCTCATCTCAGAAATATAGACAAATAGGAAACTTGAATATTGAAAGGTGCTATTGAGGGTAGATTTACCCATAACCAAAAGTTGTTAAAACAGCAAAACATTAACATAAGAATTAGAGTCATGTTTTGATATGACTAGCAGTATAGCCCGGCGTTGCTCGGGTGTAATGAAAGCTTTAAAACTAATCCATGGTCCTGGATCTGAGACTCTTTGAACGTTGGCTGGAAAGACTAAAAAGTAATAGTTGTTTCCAGTCAAAGTGAAACCGTAGACTGAAAGAAAAATGAATAGACCTAAGTCAAACTTTGATTTCCTTGTATCGATATCAAATAAGTCTTTTTCGTCGTAAACTGAATTTTGAAGGCGACATAAGTCCTGAGTAAATGGTATGATGGCTGAGACTAAGAACTACAATGATACCTATATAGAGCCAAACCCAATGCAAAAACTAAAATAAAAGGGCTGAAAAACTGATTTGATCAGACCCGGTAGGTTATCGGGGTATTGATTTCCAATATCGGAGTCAAATAAGTCATCCAAGGATAGAACGGCAACCTTGAAACTTCTGAATATCCTTTCTTATGTCTTTGTCTATGAGTGTATCAAATTTGATTAAAATCGGAGCACTCCTTCTATAACCCGATTTTTTCGATTATCGATTTTCGATATTTATGGGGAGTACCTCGACACAAAAACTAGCTAAGAACACTTGCAGACGCTTATACTACAACTGTGTAAATTTTCAAGAAAATCGGTTCAGCCGTTTAGGAATCTATAGGTAACGGACACACACACGGACAAAATTCCATTCATGAATAAGTTTAAATATTTTCAGGCTGATTCTTTCAGGTGTACATGATGCGTAACATTTGTCTATATTTCTGAGATAAGGTAGTATTTAAAGTATTTACATAATTCGGACTATTGTCCTCATCTCTGTTGCCATTTGTATGACGTTTTGGCCGTTGTGCGCTCAGGCCTTCTTCCAATCGAGGTAATATTACGCAAGGAATAAAAATGATATGCCCCAGTGATTGTAATAAAGGGTTTGGTTCAAAATTCCTAGCACCTGAAGAAGGCCGGAGCGTACAATGACTGAAACCTCGTACAAATGGCAAACAAGATGTGGACAATAATCCAAATAATGGAAATACTGTATCATGCATAGGGTTTGAAATTTTCAAAAATGTTAGCTGTATTCAACCGCATTCGCGAATCAGAAATTTAAAATGGATTCGAGCGAAGCTTTCATGTAGGGGCGTAATAGAAAAGAAAACAAAGCCGTGTGCCAAAACTAAGCTCATTCGTAGTACCAAAAAACAAATAAACAATACAGGATCAAAAACACAATCTTCCGTTTGAAACTTCGAAAAGATTAGTTTCGCTCACCAAACTCAAAAATCGTTCTTTTCTCTCAAATCCTAAAAATCGTTCTTTCCAATCAAATCCTAAAAATTCAATCTCAGTAGAATTCCGCCGCTCTCTGGGTTTTTTGGCTTTCTATTTTTTGATGCCAGAGTCCACTCAGTTTTGCGTTCATCCTGGTACCCGAATTAAACTAAGCGTCCGCATTACGCCTAAGTCGCGTTTTCTTGCATTCAAGAAGGACACGGGTTTGAACTTAAAACAAAGTCTTCTGACCTTCTTTCTTCGATTCGACTCGTGTTATATGTCACAAGCGGTAGCGAGAATCACCCTCCTTCAACCCATGCACTGGTCTATCCTAAACAACAGGAACCATATCACTTAAAGACTTTCAACAACAGTAACAATTAAAATGAATAGCACATATAACTTGAAAAGAACATAATGACGTTTCACACAACAAAAACATTGGAAGAAAACCAACACTATGAACAGAAAAATAACGCTTACTAGATTCGAGAATTATATGTTCATGATAAAAAAATTAATTGAAAGAATTTATAAATTTCAAGCTAAGGTTTTCTGTCAATGAATGCTGAATAGTTCATTATAAGGAAACGATGATTTACTATTGTCATTGACATTACTTCGTCTTTTGAAATATATAAATTAATAAATCTCTATATATTAAAAGCAAGATGTTTGTGTGTGTGTCTGCCTCTCTGTCAGTCTGTCTGTCTGTCTGTCTGTATGCCCCTTATACAAATCCAACATTTTTATCTGATTCTCACCAAACTTCATACAAATATTCTTGAAGCTTCCGGTCAGGTAATGGGCTCTTTATTTTTTACAATTTTTCCTCGATATTGAAAATCAATAACCCGATATCTGATCAGGTTTGATCAAGATCAAATTTTCATCCTTTTTATCGCTATTCTTTCTGCAGAATTTTCTCTAACTTGGTAAAATTATAGTTTTCAGTCTCAAACATTAGTAGATCTTCTCAGACGACTCATTTTCCCCGATATTTGCGACGGAAATCTTATTTGACATCGATACCGGAAGTCAAAATTGATTTACATTTATTCATTTTTCTTTAAATCTACGGTTTCGCTTTGATTAGAAACAACTATTGCTTTTTTGTCTTTCGTACCAACATCCAAATTGTCTGAGATACAAGACCATGGATTAGTTTTAAGGCTTTCATTACAACTGAGCAACGGCGGGCTATACAGCTAGTCTCGGATAAAAGGGACATTTTTCATTTTCTTTTAATCATCACAAAAATGATCACAGAAAAATGTGATAAACTGTTATGCATTATCGATCATCTGAGATACTTTCGCGCAAATACCCTTGAGAAAGGTATTAATCCGTCTCTTCTTCCAGTTTTGGGTTAAATAGCAGGACAGACTGGGTTCTATAGCCTTGGTCGGCAACCAGTCTACCGCAGAAAGCAATGGCAACTTATTGCGGGATAACCTTCTGCCCAGTCAGTCATGTCTCTTTCGAGACATGATCGCCCAAGCGTGTATCACGTATGGCACTTAACTGACTGACTGAGATGGCAGTGAATCCTGGCCTATCATCACACAGATGAAGATGATACTTTACTCAACAGAGACGTCATTAGATTGATGGCTCCTGAGAATACACATGAACGAATTTGTTAGCCATGATGATGTTTTAGAGAAAATGAAAACAATTTGGACAGTTACAGTTAACCTCAGAAAGAAAATGTTGGAATTTCAAAAACACATAATGATGAAAGCAGACATAGAAGACACTGAGAGAATATATTGAAAACCAGGCGAACGTAGGAAAACAAGACCTAACCGACACAATGAGCTTGTGTAAATGGTTGGCAGAACAAGGGTTAGGAGAGATGGCAAAAAGACAAACGTTAATAATAATCTTAACGATTAGTCACGTCTTGAATAAAAATAGTACAGAAAAAATAAAGATGATGATGAGAAGGAGGAGGAACTGGATGAGGATGAACATGAAGACAGATTTGTCTATATTTCTGAGATGAGGTGTTATTTACAGTATTTAAGGACACATGGCCAAGTGGATATAGACGTTGGTTAGTTCCTGTGACTTGACCCAAAGAGTTGTGCGTTCAATAACAGGCTACAGCAGTGATGAACAGATAACTTACAGGATTAACTCATGACTTCCAAAAGAGGCACTACTAGGCAAGGGATGAGAATGATATACCCCATTGATTGCAATAAAGGGTGCGGTTCTAGATTTCTAGCACCTGAAGAAGACCGGAGCGTACAATGGCCGAAATGTCGTACAAATGGCAACAAAGATGAGAGCAATAGTCCGAATAATGTAAATACTTAAAGACAGATATTCTTACAAATATTTTAATGGGATCTTTGACGAAGAGCATTAAATCATAAGTTCGAAAATATTGATTTAGACTTGGATATCTTTTAAAAAAATCACTGTTCATATATCCGAGTGTGAAAACCGATGCAATATATTCTATGATAGACTGATTGTTTTTAATTTTAAAAAGATTTCAGTTCAAAACAAATTTACTGTTTTCGGTTTGGACTGCGTTGGTGGCTGATAAGTGGATTTTTACGAACTATTAACCCTTGTTGATTTAATATTTGTCTAAATCAATGTCTTTTATATACTTTTTTTTTTTAATCGTATCACCCCGAGCAAGGCGGTAACGCCACTGATGTGCAGGGGGCTACGTAATAGTGAAAAGACCGGAAAAGAGAAAGCCGGAAACCATATCCTAAACAGGGAACAATGGATGAGTCTCTTAACCTGTTCAATAGACATGGGTGGAGTGTGAACCGGGCAATAGATAGATCTATCTACTCCAATTGAAAAAAAAAACAAAGTGAGAAGATTGAAAAAGAGAAAGCCGGAAACCACATCCTAAACAGGGAACAAGGGATGAGCCTCTTAACCTGTTCAATAGACATGGGTGGGTATGAACCGGGCGATAGATAGATCTATCTACTCCAATTAGATAGATCTATCTACTCCAATTACTTGTCTCCCAATATCGCTCTTATATAAGTCTCCACAGGCTATGAACTTTGAGGTAGTATAATAGTTAGCAAGTTTATATTCTTATATCAATTACATATAAGGATTGATTTTGATACCCAGCGGGTGCCCCACACTTTCAAACTTGGGCCACATTTACCATTAGTAAACCACTTTTGGGTACTTCGACGTGGTGTAAACGTTAGTAAGTTTACTCGATTGATCGATTACGAATGAGAAGTGAGTTCGATCCTCAATGATTGAGTTACACTTTTGACCTTGTAACACATTTACCTTTAGCAAAACATTTTTGGATACTTCGTCTTGGTTTTAATTGTCAGAAAACTTATATCGGTAGATTCCTTACCCATACACACCACTGTAACTTCGTCCTTTTAGCTCTACTCTCACGTAACCCTCTTCACACTCGTATTCCCATCAATAGCTATATCCACTGCTAGAAAGGTTGGGTCACTGTGTCGCACCAAGAAGTATTTTCCGCCTGAATCCATCTTGCACATATAAAAATCAACCATCCCTCCGTGCATAGAATACTGTTGTCATATATGGTCAGGCGTCACTGCTGTTAATCGCAGTGTTCTCCACAGGGTCCAAAGGAGAATCTGTAATGAGATAGTTCCCGACTTGGCAGCTCGACTCCAGTCACTTTCTCACCGGCAGGATGTGGCTTCCCTCTGTCCCTTCTACAAATATTCTAATGGCTTCTGCTCCGATGAACTTAAATCATTCGTGCAACCAGACTGGCAACAAGGTCCAATCCATTTACTGTTAGATCAACCAATACAAGCGCGAATTCTACTCCAACAGCTTCTTTTTTCGCACTTCCCGCCTGTGGAACTCCCTTCCATATACTTGCTTTCCTGACGGCTACAACTTCCAGGAATTTAAATGCAATGTCAATACCCAACTCTTATCCACTTGACTTCAGTCATTTCTATATAACCTCGTATATCTTGTTCTTTTCCTTTCTCTCTACTTTCGGAACTGTCTTCACATCTGTTCCCATCCTTCTCTTGCCCTTTCTCTGACGCCCCCTTTAACTGGTTCGTCCTTTTCTGAATTCTTCTTCTGTCTAAACTTTTACTCTTATGTAGCCCCCTGCGCATCAGTGGTGGTACCACCTTGCTTGGTGTGAAACGATTAAAAAAATCTATTCTCGGACACACATTGTAACCTCTCCCACTTTCTCTCTGCTTTCGTCTTATGTACCTCCGGCGCACCAGTAGCAGTACCGCTTTTCTTGGGGTGAATCAATTATAAAAAAAAATGTATTATGACTAATGAGCGATTTCGATCGTCATTGGTTGCACCACACGTTAGGAATTGTTCCCTATTTGCCCATAACGAATCATTTTAGGCTCTTCGATACCGTGTAATGGTTAGCGAGTATGGCTTTGCTTGATCAATTAAGACTGCGTTCGTTCCTCACTTTCGATCTTGTACCATATTTGAACTAAACTTTTTTAATTGTTGTAATATCTTCTTCTCTTGATATATGTTTCCCGTTTAATATGAAAGAATTGCCCGATTATTAGTTATTTGGCTTCTTTCGTTGGTTTGTTTGTTTTGTTTTACGGCATATTTACTTCAATGGTTTGTTTACTACCGGCCAAATTTTACAATAGATTCGTATGAATAGAATATGTATTCTCTGTAAGAAATCAGTTTGTAGATAAGGTTTCATCAACGTATTTTTGTAAAGAGTGTTTAGTCGAAAGTCAGTTGTATTACTGCTACATATACTTTGTCTTAAAAATATATTGCTATTAATATTTATATTGTTTAAACATGTATTGTTGGTAATATTTTCTTCATCAATATATTGCTTGTAATTATTCTACCCCTTCAAAAACATATTGCCGGTAATATGTTCTTCAAAAAGTATTACTGGAATTTTTACTATCAAACTCTATTTTTATATTTTCATAATGTTTTTGATCCCAGTTTAGGGGTTAACTATTTGACCATAGCTGGGACCCTAAAAGGTACTACCACCTCGAGTCAAGGTAAGTTTCAGTTTCTGTTTTGTTTAACGGCATATCAACACCTTATCTAAGGCCAAAAGGTTGGGGGCTTAAGATATTTTTAATGTTCGATTATAGCGATAAAGTTAATGTAAGATTTTGATGAAAGTTTTTTTTTATTTGAGGAAACTGAAGTTGTCTTCTAGTTTTGTATTTAAAAATGTATTGTTGGTAATATTTTCTTTCAAAAATCTATAATTTGTTACTATAAAAGAATATTTTTATGTATATACTTCTATATAAGTCCATTTTTATACTTTCATAGAACGCCATATTCATGATTAGGATGGTCTCTGAAATTTACAAATGAAGAAAGACTTGTATCTATGCTTCATTGATTACGCGAAAGCATTCGACAAAATACGACGCAAAGAATTGATGGAAATGCTAGGCAACCTCGACATTTTCGGCAAAGACATAAGAATAATCAAGAATCTCTACTGGCAGCAAACGGTCTGCATACGGACAGGTAACGACCTCGGTAGATACACAAAGATAGAAAAAGGCGTAAGACAAGGATGTGTCTTTTCACCGGATTTGTTCAACCTATACAGCGAGAATATTTTGAGGACCCTAGATGACACACCAGGATTTGTTATTGGAGGCCACCACCTGAACAACATAAGATATGCGGACGATACAGTACGGATTGCGGACACGGAAAGTAAACTGCAAGATCTCATACAGAAAGTAGCAGTGGAGAGTGACAAGAAAGGACTACAAATGAACTTTAAGAAAACTGAGTGCATGGTCATCAGCAAAAGATACAACCTAAAATGCCAAATACAGGTAGGGGATAACAGAATCAAACAAGTCCAAGAATTTAAGTACCTAGGAAGTGTTCTAACAGGAGATGGAAAGTGCGACACGGAAATCCGAAGGCGAATTGGCATGGCAAAGGACGCGTTCCAGAAGATGAGCAAAATACTAACACACAGGAAAATCTCAATAGAAACGAAGAAAAGAGTGCTAGACTGCTACGTGATGTCAGTTCTTCAATACGGCTGTGAATGCTGGACAATATCATCGAAAATGAGGACAAAACTGGAAGCGGCCGAAATGTGGTTCTACAGAAGGATGCTACGGATATCGTGGACTGAGCATACAAGCAACGACGAAGTGTTAGAAAGAATGGCAACAAAAAGGAAATTGATGCTGAGCATCAGGAAGAGACAACTGAAGTTCCTGGGACATGCAATGAGGAAGGAGAGCCTGGAGAACCTGATACTGACTGGTCAGATAGAAGGAAGGAGAGACAGAGGAAGGCAGCGGATAACATATTTGCAGGGTCTGATCAGGTGGATGACGGAACGGGCGTTGCCAGGAGCAACAGGAGCAAACATACTAAGAGCCACAAGGGATAGGGAGACGTGGAGATCCATGATCGCCTATGTCCTGAAGGGACAGGGCACATAGAAGAAGAAGAAGAAGAAGAAGAAGAAGAAGAAGAAGTGTTTTAGCCTAAGTTTGGGGGTTAACTATTTGCCCTTAGCTGGGACCCTAACAGGTGCTACCGCTCCGAGATAAGCTGAACGTGAGAAAAACGGCAATTAAGATGTCATTCCAAGCTCCTCAAAACTTCCTAATTAGATGCCTTGATGCCTGTTGCAGTTTATCGTCAAACCCAGGACACAAGTGTAGTTTATCGTCATACTCAAGACGCCTGGTCTGTGGGAAGTTACCCCTCTGTAGAGGTGGAATCGGTATACTTTGAAGCCCCAGCCGGCAGGGCAAGCCGCACATTCTAAATCGGCTTATACAATGTCGTGCAGGGAATTCACGTCACTCAATTCAGGCTACAGTGTATCAAATTAGAGATAGCAGAAAAAAAGAGGCTAAATAAATTAAATTATATTATTAAAAATATTCATATTTGTTTACGACGAACAGCGTGTTGTAATAGCTGACTTGGGAATAGAGATTGGAAAGTCGAGTTCAGTGTCCTGCAATTACCATCGGGAAAGTTATAGACCATCAATTCTCGGGGCTTACTGTCATATCACGTTGATATATATATACACACACACACACACACACACACACTACCGACCATAATTATTAGGCCGTCTTAGGGTTTTAAAAGATGATGTATTTCATACTATTTTTTAGTATTTATTGCCAAGTGAATAATTGTAAATGAAAATGGAATGGTTCTTTGGTTAATATTGCACAATAACATGTGTATCAAATAAATTTATAAATATTTAATAATTACCTATATTGCAATTTCATCAATGAAAGAGTGAAGAAAATTTAGGGTGATTCCGAAGAGTTCATCTGTGCTTTCTTGCCTTGTAAAATTTTGCAAAATAATAATAAAAAAAGCCATTCTATTTTCATTTAGAATTATCCACTTGGCAATAAATACTAAAAATAGTATGAAATATATCATTTCTTTTAAAAAACTGGCGTGGCCTAATAACTATGGCCGGTAGTGTATATATAGACATATATAGCAAATTTACAGGGTGCGATGGCTAAATTGTCGCTATTTGTCTTGTAAATTTTTGAAGAATAATAATAACAAAAGAACCGTTCAATTTTCATTTAGAATTATCCACTTGGCAATAAATACTAAAAATAGTATGAAATATATCATTTCTTTTAAAAAAAAACTGGTGTGGCTTGATAATTATGGCCGGTAGTGTATATATATATATATATATATATATATATATATATATATATATATATATATATTATAAATATGATCATATCACCCTAAGCAAGGTATTTTTCTGCCACTGTTTTGGAGGGGATTGCATAGGAGAAAAGTTATGAAAAAGAGTGGCAGGTTGTATGATGTGAATAAGAGAAGGATGAGAATATTGATGAAAGTAGAGTGGACGGAGAAAGGAGCATGAGAGAGAGGATGCAGGTTAGTGAGATAAGAGATGACTATTGACCTTACATTTAAATTCTTGGAGATTATAGCTGTCGGGAAGACAAGTAAATGGAAGGGAATTCCACAGTCGGGAAGTGCGAGAAAAGAAGCAGATAGAGTAGAATTTGCGTTTACAATTTATTGATTTCAGAGTAAAAGGGTGGGACCTAGTTGCTAATCTTGTGGCTCGAGTAAATTTATATATAGGGAGCACTAGTGAACTAAGTTCATCAGAGCAGAAACCGTGAAAGTATTTGTAGAAGAGACACAGAGAACTCACATTCCGCCGGTGAGAAAATAACTGTATCCGATCTGCCAAGTCGGAATCTATCACATTACAGATTCTCAGTTGGATCTTGAAAAGGACACCCAGGTGGATAGCAAGAGCAACCGACCAGATATGGCAGTAATATTCAACGCACAGACGGATGGTAGATTTAAATGTGCAGGGTTGTTTAAGGCGGAAAAATATTTCCTGGCCCTCCACAGAGAACCGACTTTCTTAGCAACGGATTTAGCTATGGCTTCTATATATTCATTCTACTTGAGGTCTGTTGTAAGAGTTAAGCCGAGGAGGCGCAGTGTTTTGCTTTCAGGAAGACTAGCCTGATCCATGTTAATGGGGTAAGGAGCGATTGTCTGTGATGCTTAACAGATAGCAGCTTCGTTTTAGAAGCATTAAAATTCACGAGCCATTTCTTACCCCCAGTCCGCCACGGATCAGTAGTCATTTTCAATCTGGGCAGCGAGGTTTGCTTTGTCAATCAAACTCAGCAGATTTTTGATCGATGCGAGAGTAAACTGTGGTGTCGTCAACGTATATGCCTACTTGGGATCTTATTACATCTGGGAGATCGTTAATGTAGATAAGGAAAAGCAGAGGACCTAGAATAGAGCCTTGAGAGACACCCGTTTTCGTATGATAGTACTGGGAGGCATATCCGTTCAATACTACCTTCATTGTGCGATTTGAAAGGAATGACTGGATAAGGTCAAAAAATTGTCCAGTTATACCATAACCACGCAGCTTGCGTAGTAGGCCAGCATACCAGATTCTGTCAAACGCTTTGGAGATATCTAGGGCAACAGTTCGGGTTTCGCCGTTCTTGTTGAGAGCCTGCTTTCAATATTCAGTGATATATGAATTTTCATTTGTTTAACATTAGTATGTTTATTAAACAAATAAGAATTTAAATACGTTGTCTAATGCCAGTTTGGTAGATTTCTGTTAAATTTCGTAATATATATATATATATATATATATATATATATATATATATATATATATATATATTCCTGGTATTCCTGGCAGTGGATGCGCACTGCTGACGAGTCCCAAATATAAGACGAAACGGCCGTTCAGTGCTTTCTGCATTCCGTTGTGGTCGAATAAAAACTCAATGAATTAATGAGTTATTTCAAATTCTCCTAGTATTTTCTGTTATATCGTTGCTTGAAACAGCTTATAATGCTTCGGGGTGAGCCTCTTGGTGAGAGTAGTCGTGGCTCTGGGAGGCACCGTTCTATGGGTAAAGGAACTTGGATGAATTCCACCACAGAATATATAAACCTTTTGGTCACCAGGGCCCATGGTACAGTTGGTATGACGTTTGCCTAATAACCTGTCTGGGTATCAATTCCTGGTAGTGGATACACACTGCTGATGAGTCTGGAATATAGAACGAAACAGCCGTCCAGTGCTTTCTGCATTTTGTTGAGGTCGAATAAAAACTCGATGAATTACATATATATATATATATATATATATATATATATATATATATATAAACATCACCTAAAAACATAGGTAATATTACTCTGTTTAAAATTTAAAGACATGTTAACGTTTAAAGCTATATACAGTTACTCAAGTTAAGCAACGTCCTGTACAGTCAGTACTACGATAGATGACAGTTTAAATAATGCCAGGTGCTCTAAGCTTATATTCTCGGGTGAGGATTTACTTTTCTAATATTTTTTACAGTAAATTTCAACCTATACCGCCCCCTCCCCAGGTTAAAATTTCTGTTAAGGAGTAATTTATATGGATAGGAAAGAAAGATAACTGTTGATTCTGGACTTAGGCATGTTAAGATTGTAGCGATCGAGGAAACATCCTCTTGGGAGCTTCTTCCTCAAGGCAGTGGTTCGCGAGGATAAACTGTTTGAGTAGAACTTACTTGCCACCATTGGAATATAGAGAGAATATTGGTGATTTGCTATGATGAAAGTAGTATGCTGAATGTAAACCATGAAGGAGAGTCCTATCGAGACCAAGAAATAGAGCTCGTCTGAGCCACTGTCCATATAATTAGCGATGGAAAAATATAAGCAAAGTAGAATGTATGGTGTATCATGCTAACCAAAATAATTTAAAAAATGAAAGGACGACAATGCCGGAGCGGAGGATTCACCCTTTTGTTTGAAGACCTGATTCTCAATATACTATGAAAATTACGGGTTTATGCTGAACTTAAAAGTGTAGGTTGATTTTTTAAACCCCCAAGAACTAAAGAATGTTAAGAAAAGAATTGTAAATATATTTTTTTTAATCATTCCACCCCAACCAAGGCATTCTACTGCCACTATTGCGCAGGGGGTTACATAGGGGAAGGCGGTGAGAAAGATTCTTTAGTTATAGGAAATATTAGAAGGAGGGTGATAGACGGGTAAGGATGTAGATGGGAAGAGTGCTTGAGAGAATGGATGCGAGGTATTGATAGGAGGTGTCCATTGACCTTACATTTTAAACTCCTGGAGATTGTAGCTGTCAGGGAAGTAAGTATGTGGAAGTGAATTCCACAGGTGGGAAGTGCGAGAAAAGAAGAGTAGAAATTGCGGTTACATTTTATCGGTTTCATTGTAAAAGTGTGGGACCTATTTGCTAATCTAGTATCTCGTGCAAATTCGTACCTAAGGGTACCAGTGATCTAAGTTCCTCGGAGCAGAAGCCGTGAAAGTATTTATAGAAGAGGCACAGGGAAGCCACGTCACGACGGCGCTCGCTGTCTTCGACTTTTCATAAAAATGTTTATTTTCTTTTTTTTAGCCATTTGCATTTTTGTTGTGTTAATGACACCTGATCAATGTAAATACACTTCTGCGCGAAATTTCACACCAGATCAGATAATATATAACATTCCTTCCATGTTATTTTTTAAAATGTTCATGTATAAACATTTTAAGAGCATTTCCTCTGTTGACCATTTCTCCCACCACACATCCACGTCAATTGTACATGTCCCGAGGCAACGAGCATGGTCGCAGAATTGCGGCTCGGAATATATGCATCACATTGCCGGACGAGTGAATAGTGATTACAAACGCGATCATATGTGAGGTTTTTCAAGACTACATTTAAGAGGTTTGTTTTTTTACAGGTAGTACGGTCTAAGCCTTGTTTACTTTGATACATATCTAGTCGATACTTCACGCCTTGAGGCAGCTGAAGTGGCTGCATGCAACTAATGTACCGCAGAATTTAATGGCAACCTACTGCGGGATAATGTTCCGCCAGTCAATAATGTCTCTCTTGAGACATAATCGACCATGATTTCCGGCGTTTTTCAACCGTTGTAACCGCCGATTTTTGTATAAAAATATTGATCTAGATAGCATTTAGACATTTGTGAACTGAAGACTGTAGTTTCTTTACGGGGAGAGATAATTATTGATACAATGCACATTTATAAGGATATCTCGTTTATTTCTTATTATAGTAATGCTTGTTCCGTTTCCACAACATCCAAGAACACACTTCTCGATTCAGAGATGTAAGTCCCATTTAATATGTCCTGAAATTCTGGGATAAACACTATAATGCACTACATTATTTTGCGATATTTTCAATTAGAAAAATGGAAAAGTGGGAATGGATAGGTAACTTTTTGTTGAAAGATTTTAGCCAAGATTTCAGCCAGCCTTTTCCAAATTGTTATGTCTAGTCTGATTGGCAGATTTGTGCTGTAAAGGTTAGGACTATTCAAGAGACCCTTCTTTTGATACGCTTGATCATCGAGCAAGTCGAGAGCGAAGCTACGATAATGAATTTAGATCACACATTTGATTGGGATGGTTATCGCTGTCCTTTCGCCCGCTGGTTTTAGACCGTATATTCTCACCTGGATACGAGTTCTGTATTCGTCTCCTGGTATGCTGGTGGAAGTGATTGCAGTAAGTTGTATTTTCAATCATCAGCTTAGTCAAGATTATGACAGAAAGACACTGCTCCATCTCTCAGAATTTATCAAAAAATTGGATAGTTTTTCGCGTCTGTGCCAAGTTAGAGGGGCCGAGTTAAAGTGGCATTTTGATGCTAGTTATGCCTCAGGAGACTGCTCTAACTCTATTGATCATTGACAACCCAGCCTAAAAGTACTTTAGTTTGGGGTTGTTTATTGTCTTTAATTTTTTTTATTCAAATTTTACTTAGCTAGGGCGTACAAGCCCATTGGTCTATTTAATTTATGCCTACATTTTGTTTTAATTCTCTTTCCCAGTGCCGTTAGATGTCAAGAGATGTCAGTTTTCTGGTAGATGCAGAACGCTTTTCGTTGTTTGGGTTTTTCTTTTTCGTGCTTTTTGATGTTTTGGATGTGTGTACATTTCAGTGAGTGTTTAGACAAACGAATGTTTCATATTATTCCAGTCCCACATTGATTCTCTCCAGTTAACTGATGTTTCTATAACAATTAAGGATTGAGGAGGTTTTAATAATAATTCTATTTTATTTATTTTCTTATAAATATTTTATTATATTTTAAATGCACATTCGTGTTTAGATTTTTTAATTGTTATTTTATTTCCATTCTCCTATAGACAAGAATTGTAGAGATGAAGAGGTTCCTGGTCATTACGGTAAACTGCATCCGACAAAAAGGCCTCTGACTGGGAGGTTGTGAGGAGCATGGAACTACTTCTTAATTGCTATTGTTCTCAGGTTTACCCTGACTCGGAGTGGTACCACCTGTTATGGTCCCAGCTATGGGCAAATAATTAACCCCAAAACTAGGGTAAAAAAACAATTAAAGTATAAAAATAGACTCTTATAGAAATATATACATAAAAATAGAATTTTATAGAAAAGTATACATTTTGAAGAAAAAATTCTTAAAAACATTTTTGAATACAAAACCAGAAGACATTTTCAGTTTTCTAAAATGGAAAAGAATAAAATCAAATCATTTTCATTTAAATATGACTAAATTAACGTTCTCGCTATAACCGAACATTAAAAAAAACAACCTTAAAACCTCACCTTTTTGGTTTTAAATAAACCACAGTGTTTGACACGCCATTAAACAAAACTCAAGCTCAAAAAAACCCAAACAGATGACGAATATTTGGGATTTCATTGAAATTGTGAGCTGTTATGGTGAGTTTGGTAAGAATGTGATATTTTTTCGTAATGTTAATATAGGTACCTCCACTAAATTTCTAAAGAACAGCATGCTATGAATAAAAATGTCCTAAAACTAATAAAAACGAACTTTTTCCATCAAAATGTTTATATTATTATTAAGAGGAACGATCAAAGTAACTTTTAATTATTTTTTAAAATTTTTTAATCCGTTCTAACATGTTCAAAACTTTGGCAGAAAATCATGTTATGATTTAAGTTAGCGGGTAACGAAAAATGTTTACAATGAAAAACGTAATGATGACAAAACACTTCCTTTCCGGTGACAAACACATTAATTTAGAAATTCTCGCAAAAATCAAATAATTGTCGAATTTTAATGAAACTTTCAGTACTCATTTACAAATGAATGTAATTATTTTTGAAATTATAATTTCTAAAAGTCTTGGAATTTTCTTTTACTTCTGTTACGACTTCTCCACGTAAATCTATGAAATTTTAATAAGTTCTAATTTGTTGCGGTGCATAATTTTATTAGTTAAACGCAGGACACTTTGGGGAACATAAATCATCTATTTTTTTTTAAATTTTTCCTCTGGATCCGAAAATCTGTTTCAAAGATTAAAATAAAAGATTAGTATAACTATTAACTACATGAACTGTAGTCTGAAGATAAAAAAATTCAATCACTAATGAAATTTTAAAAAATTGTTTTCATTTTTTTATAATTTATAAAATTTCAAAAATATTTGTAAAATCATCAATGATTTGTTGTGCTTAGATTATTTTAGTTAAGAATTGATAATTATATTGCCTTTGAAAAATTGAAAAATATAAACAATTATCGTTTCGTCTTCATATTTCTAAAATAATATTTACTTTTTTTTGTGTACTGGAATTTTTTTTCTATGTACAAATTGAAAAGTCAGAGGTCCCTCCTTAACTCGAAAAAAATTTATCCAATTATGCTATTATAAACGCGATACACTTTTATCTCTCATCAAGTGAATAACAACTTCTTAATATACGGCGGACAGCTCAAAAAGTTCAAATCTGTGATTAAGAGATACTTGTATTCTAAATTTTTCAATGTAAATAAGTAATATTTGCGTAAAACTTTTAATTTAACATAATGTTTGAGAATTTTTCAAAATTAATATATCACAGATGTATATTTTATTTTTGTAATATTTTTAGAAATGTGTCGACCCCTCAAACATGGCGGCAAATATCAAAAATTGAAAAAGATTCTCTAACTTTTATGTTCCAATCAATATAATTTTTGTTTGAAATAAACCAGAGTATTTTGCTTACTGGAAATAGTAAATGTAATCGTTTAGCTTTCAATTAAAACTAAAAGGTTTCAAGAAAACTTTTTCATTCTTAAAAAATTCAGTTTAAAATTTAGTAGGGGTACCTATCTTAATGTAGTTTGTTTAAGTTAGTGATTGTAGTTAACTAAGTTTAATTATATGAAAGAAGAATCGGGTACTTTCTCCTTTCCCCTTTTTTTACTTGGTAACTCTTTTTCGTAATTTTGCAAAATATCCGTAAATACCGGGAGAGTGAGTCTAATATATTTCTAACAGACCTCACGGTGAGTAGCATAAGCAAGACTTAATATTATAAACACTAGAAAACAATTTATTACATCAATCGTTCAATCAACTCTTTTCCATTTAACTTTGGAGGCAATAGTAAAACTTTCCAAATGACATGAGGGAAAAATAAGAGCGTTGTTGTTTGCGTTTCGTGTATCTGTGGAGGGGTTACACGTCAGTTGTAACCGTGTAAATAGTTGGCAAAACGAAAACCTTTTTATGCAAAGAATTTTGGAAGGCATAAATCTATGGATTTATTACAGCGAGAAAGACTAAATATCGCCACTTAAAATCGACAAGATGCACTTTCAACTCATCATATCTAATAATAGCTTACAGCTTAGTTTGAACGACTGAGAGCGTAAACACGCTCGCTACGGTTATAACCACCAAGCATTATTGCTGCTGAAGAAAAGAGGTCTAAAATATGTGTTCATTAACGTTTATTCAAATATTTACAGATACATGTGCGTGTTTTTATTTAATATTTCTTCTCTTTTGCTGAGCGTGATGGCTTGTCGATTTTGAATCTTATGTCCATTTGTTTTTGTGTTGTACCAGTGTGACGGACACCGAACCCCTTTTTTTTAGTGAACCCCATACCTTTTCCATAAGTCAAGTTGCAATAAAGTGAACGAATGAATCACAGAATGCCGGGTGTCGTCATAGAGAACTGGAGATGGGGCAACGAGTCATAAAATGCCTGAGATAAGGGGAAAAGCAGGATAAAAATAATGTGTCTATCGGATAATTTGTAGAAAATGAGGTGACGGAGAGAAGAACCGTGTATATTAGGGATGGTAATAAGTTATTTCCTGCAACATAATATTCAGTGCCGCTAGTATTGACAACTACACAACCGCTGATATGTATACATGAAATTCGGTGGATACTTGCTTTGTGGTGCAGCGGAATATGAAATTGGAAAGCCGAGTTCGAATTCCAGTTAAACTCGTAAGAATCACTTACGTACAAATACCTTTGAGAAAGGTATTAATCAGTCGCTTCCCCAGTTACGTGTTAAATAGCAAGACAGATTGGGTTCTATAGCCTTGGTTGGCAACAAGTCTAATTTAGAAAGTAATCACAACCAAATGCGTGAAAAACTTTTGCTTAATCACTCATCTCTCTTTTGAGACATGATCACCCAGTCGTGTATCATGTATGACATTAACTAACTGACGTCTATAAATCGAACTTTCTTATTCCTTGTATGAGTCTCCTTGTGCGTGTGAGGGATAAATTGCCTAGAAGCCTGTATAACACTCATATTGTCTGCCTCTGATGTTATTTCATGCCTAGCAATATATAACTTAAATAAAAACAAAATACACATTGATTTGAAACAAAAGATCGTAATAATTTTAATAAATGGTGTCTGAACGGGTGATTTTCTGACACTCCTGATTGAATTTTATGATATATCAGTCAGTTAAGTGCCATACATAATACACGCTTTGGTGATGATGTCTCTTTGGAGACATGACTAACTGGGAAGAATATTTTCCTGCCAAAATTTGTCGTCTCTTTCTGCTACAGAACCCAATTTATCCTGCTATTTAACCCATAGCTGGAGGGAGAAAAATGGATTTATAATTTTTCCAGTGGAATTTGCGCGTAAGTGAATGCAACGTAATTCGAACTCGTCTTTCCGTTTTCTCGTTAGAGGATATCAACTGCACCACCTACGCAGACCCAGTGATATATGTATGATATATGCATATTTTGAAAAGTAACCTTTCAACGTACCTTTCATGTGTCGATTGTGGATATCAATTTTTTTTTTTAAAAACGAATAATAAGAAAATTATGTGAGAATTTACTATTTGGTGGTCTTATGTTGCGTAAAGAAAAACTTTGTATAAACAACAAATATTGCATGTGATATTTATGCCTTTTGGCTGGGAGGCATATGACCACATCTGACCAGCTATGACTAGCTTTGACCAGCTAGGACTAGTTCTGACCAGATAAGAGCATCAAGTTACCGCGTAAGCGGGGGGCTGTGCAATCTTTAACCAATGGCCTGAGCATATGCCTGGGTCCCTAACGTTAAAAAACGACCTTGTGTCAGATCTCTCTCCAGTTGGGGAGAATAGTATGACTACACTAAATCTGTAAAACGCACTTTAGTGTTTAAAACAGTTATATAATCTGTATGCAAATTCGTTCACATATTTTCATTCATTCAATTAATAAAAATAGATTGACTTCCAAAAATATTAATAATTAAAAGAAATCGAACTTAATCGAAATGATTTTACACGTGTTCATGATTCATCACTACACAATATTCATGCGGAATTCTTCTTCTATGTGCCCTGTCCCTTCAGGATGTAAGCGATCATGGTTCTACCCTTCCCCCTATCCCTGGTGGCTCTTAGTATCTTTGCTCCTGTTACACCTCGCAACCCACGTTCCGTCATCCACCTGCTCAGGCCTTTCAAACATGTTATCCGCTATCTTCCTTTGTCTCTTTTTCCATCTATCTGGCCTGTCAGTATTAGGTTCTCCTTCCTCATTGCATGTCCCAGGAACTTCAGTTGTCTCTTCCTGATGCTCAGTATTAATTTTCTTTTCGTTGCCATTCTTTCCATCACCTTATCATTGCTCACATGCTCGTTCCATGATATCCATAGCATCCTTCTGTAGAACCACATTTCCGCTGTTTCAAGTTTTTCCTTCATTTTCGATGATATTGTCTAACATGCACTACCGTATTGAAGAAATGACATCACATAGCATACTAGCACTGTCTTCTTTGTTTCTAGTAAAATTTCCTGTGTCTTAGTACTTTACTCAACTTCTGGAACGCGACTTTCTCTATGCCAATTCGCCCACAGATATCTGTGTCGAACTTTTCATTTCCTGTTAGGACGGTTCTCAAGTATTTAAATTTTTATACTTGCTTGATTCTAGTATACCCCACCTGTATTTGGCATTTTGGGTTTCTCTTTGACGACCATACATTCAGTTTTCTTGCAGTTTATTGGTAGTTCTTTCTTGTCACTTTTTGACCTTTTTGTGAGAGGTCTTGTAGTCTTCTTTCCGTGTTTGCAGTCAGCACGGTGTCATATGCATACCTTATTTTGTTCCAGCTAAGGAACCCGATAACAAACCCTGGCATAGCATCTAGGTTCCTCAAAATATTCTCGCTGTACAAGCTGAACAGCGGAATTCATCTGTATCTAAACTTATTTATAAATGGAACTTTGTGTGTGCGTATGTATCTGTGTGTGTGTGTCCGTTACCTACAGAATCCAAAACGGCTGAACCGATTTTCTTGAAAATTTACACAGTTGTACTGCAAGTGTTCGTAGCTAGGTTTTGTGTCGAGGTACCCCCGATAAATATTGAAAATCGAAAAAATCGGGTTATAGAAGGACTGGTCAGATTTTAATCAAATTTGATACTCATAGACAAAGACATAAGAAACGATGTTCAGAAGTTTCAAGGTTGCAGTTCTTACAATAGTGCAGAAAATTGAATATATATACATATAAAAGGCAAGATGTTTGTGTGTGGGTCTGTTTATCAGTCTGTATTACTTTATACAAATCCACAATTTTTATCCGATTCTAACCAAACTTCATACAAATATTCTTTAGGCTGTGTCTGAGCTTCAGGACCACGGATTAGTTTTAAAGCTTTCATTACAGCCGAGCAACGCCGGGCTATACTGCTAGTATATTATAAGATTACAGCAATATTGATTTCTATTTGTATAAAAATTTGTTTCGATTAAGAAGTCTTATTTCTCTACTTAAAATGCTCTTCAAGCAGTGAAAACTGTATAATTTGCAAAATATTCGTTGTGACTTTCAAAGAATTAAAATTTTATTTCTCTAAATTTTTAATGTGTGATCCTGATTCTGTCTGATTCCCTCACTGTAAATTTCCTCTATAGTAAATCTCTAACTTCTAAGCCATACCCACAAATCCATAGATGAGTTTGTGAACGGAATATTGTTGGATGACGATAATTCTTCACTCATTTGAAAGAACTAATAGATTATTCGGTGCTGTTCCTTATGTCGTCCTAGGTTTGACGATAAATTACATCCGGCAGCAAGTAGCGTGTAACTACCTCTTAATTGTATTCCATCCTAGATCCACCTAGAACCGGTATTGTAGCACCTTTTAGGGCTTTAGCTATGTGCAAACAGGAGACATATCAAAAAGAGAAATTAAATTAAAAGCTACAGAGGATAAGAAATTGTGGTGAGCCATGATTGTCAACGTGTTGAAGGAACACGTCACACAGGAGAAATGTGTCTCCACTGATATATGCGGGAGATTTTAAATGATTCATTTAATACATTTTTGTGTAGATTCAAGTGCAGTGTTGGGAATTATTAATATAGCGTATTGAGCAACGGTGAATGGTTCGGTAATAAATATTGTTTTATTCGCATGCAGGGTCTGTGTGTATTAGGGCGCATTTGTGCGTGTGTGTGTGTGTGTTAGTGTGTATGTGTGTGTGTTAGTGTGTGTGTGTGTGTTAGTGAGTTTGTGTGTGTGTGAGAGTTTGTGTGTGTGAGTTTGTGTGTGTGTGTGTTAGTGTGTGTGTGTGTGTGTGTGTGTGTGTGTGTGTGTGTTAGTGTGTGTGTGTGTGTGTTAGTGAGTTTGTGTGTGTGTGTGAGTTTGTGTGTGTGTTAGTGTGTTAGTGTGTGTGTGTGTGTGTGTTAGTGTGTGTGTGTGTTAGTGAGTTTGTGTGTGTTAGTGAGTTTGTGTGTTAGTGAGTTTGTGTGTTAGTGAGTTTGTGTGTTAGTGAGTTTGTGTGTGTGTGAGAGTTTGTGTGTGTGTGAGAGTTTGTGTGTGTGTGAGAGTTTGTGTGCGTGTGAGAGTTTGTGTGTGTGTGTTAGTGTGTGTGTGTGTGTGTGTGTTAGTGTGTGTGTGTGAGAGTTTGTGTGTGTGTGAGAGTTTGTGTGTGTGTGTGTGAGTTTGTGTGTGTGTGTGTTAGTGTGTGTGTGTGTTAGTGAGTTTGTGTGTGTGTGAGAGTTTGTGTGTGTGTGAGTTTGTTTGTGTGTGTGTGTGTGTGTTGTGTGTGTGTGTTAGTTGTGTGTGTGTGTGTTAGTGTGTGTGTGTGTTAGTGTGTGTGTGTGTTGTGTGTGTGTGTGTGTGTTAGTGAGTTTGTGTGTGTGTGAGAGTTTGTGTGTGTGTGTGAGTTTGTGTGTGTGTGTGTGACATGTTATCCCAGGTCAAAGAAAGGACAAGAATTTGGCAAATGATTCAGTAAGAAACCTTTTTCTCGCAATTTCCAAATCTTCTCTCCCTTTTCCAAAATATCGAATCATTCTTTAGGAATGTGATGCTTGGAAAAATGACAAAAACACAAATAACTGTTGGTCGCTGATATTGGGTCACGTGTGACAATGAGAAATGATTAACGTTAACTCGGTATGGTACTTTGTCCATTCTGCTGTTAATTGTTAATATAGTTTATATTCCGATTAGGACCATTGCAATAATCGTTCTCATTGATCTGATTTTGTAATCTGCACATTATTATTTTTTACTGTTATCAATAATAGTCGTTATTATTAGTAGTAGTAGTCATTATTAGTAGTAATACTAGTAATATTAATTATTAGTAGTAATAGTTCTTATTCGTAGTAGTAAACATTATTATTATTACTAGTTATTATTATTAGTAGTAGTAGTTATTATTCGTATTAGTTATTATTATTATTAGTTAGTTGTTGTTGTTACGAGTACTAGCAGTAATAATTATTAGTAGTAATTATATTTTTGTAGTAGTATTATATGTTATTATTAGTAATTATTGATATTATTATTATTATTATAATTATTAATTATAGTGGTAGCAGATATTATTATTAGTTGTAGTAGATATAAAAACCGAAATCCTGTCTTACAAACATTTTTATTAATAAATTTATAAATAAGAGTGTATAGCTAGAAGAAGTTGTAATTGATCATTTTCCTTTTTCTAGTTTTATGTAATGTATTTTCCTCTATTTCTACTCAATCAAAACAGAATTATCCGTTTTGTATTAGGAAATATTTTACTTTCTTTCACTTTATAAAACAAATCCAAGTAGTCTCCCTTTTATGTTAGATACTTGTTTTTATGCAATTAAAACGGAATAGTTCATTTTTTATGAGGTATTAGCATTATTATTATTGTGAAAAGCCATGAAAGGAAATTAATATTGAGCATCAGAAAGAGACAGCTAAAGTTCCTGGGACATACACTAAAGAAGGAGGGCTTGGAGAACCTGATACTAACAGGCCAAACAGAGGGGAAAAAGACAGAAGAAAGCAGCCGATAACATATTTGAAGGGCCTGAGCAAGTGAATGACAGAACGGGTGTTGTGCGGTGTTACAGGAGAAAGTGTGCCTAGAGCCACCAGGGATAGGGAGACGTGGACGGCCATGATCGTCTACGTCTTGAAAGGACAAGGCGCATAGAAAAAGAAGGTAGGATATTATGACACTGCCACCCGGCTGGTTCGCTGCCCCCTGGTCAGAAACCTGTTGTGAAGTTGATAACCGAAACCTGAGTCAGGGCTGATGCTGTCGAAATGGCGCCAGTTATGACGACGCTCTCTGGTCGCTAATCGTGACGATAGCCTTGTCACAGCAGCTGGTCCTTAAGACGTCTATTACAACGGTAAACTTCCCTGCCCACGCTTTGTTCTTCGATCTCAGGAAAGACACGCTGAAATTCGGTGGCCGTTTCTCTACCACCTCAAACCAGAGCGGAGACACGTGTATAATATAACTGTCGTACAAATTAAATTACGGAAGTAACCCACGAACAAAGAAAGGGGCGTGCACAATTATAAAAGATTATTATTATTATTATTATGTCATTTTTCATCATATTTCGATTTCAGCTATGGTTGCACTACCAACCAAGTCTGCGGAAAGACCTAATGCAGGTCGTGGTGTGTTGTTATGGCTCCATTTCATGTTTTTATATCTCCCCTATCATCCCTAGCGTTACATAGACAAAGTTCTTCTTACTGTGTGGGCTGTACTTAACAAGACAATTTTTTGTATATCTCTTAAGCTGGGGTTTCCAGGGATTCCTTCAATGTGTTGTTTTGTTCCATTTTTTATCATTCCAAGTGCACCTATTATCACTGGCACGCTTCTTGTTTTCAATTTCCACATTTTGTTCTATTTCAATTTCCAGGTCTTTATATTTTGACAGTTTTTCGAATTTCTTGGTTGCTATGTTACAATTCGCTGTACAAGCCATATCAATTAATAAACAAGTTTTTTTTTCTTTCTGGTATTTAACAATAATGTCCAACTTATTTGCTTCAATTAATAATATTACTAGCAGTATAGTCTGGCGTTGCTCATGTGTAATGAAAGCTTTAAAACTAATCCGTGGTCCTGAATCTCAGACTCTTTGGGCGTTGAAAGGAAAGACTAAAAAGCAATAGTTGTTTGCAGTTAAAGCGAAACCGTAAGTATCGATTTCCGATATCAGGGAAATGAGTCATCTGAGAGGATCTACTAATGTTTAAGTTTAAAAACTATCATTTTACCAAGTTAGAGCAGATTCTGCAGCAAAAACCACGATAAAAGGGCTGAAATCATGATCTTGATCAGACCTGATTGGATATCGGGGTATCGAGTTCCAATATCTTGGAGAAATTGGAAAAAATACGTCCAGAAGTCTAAAGAATATTTGTGTGAAGTTTGGTTAGAATCGGTTAAAAATTGTGGATTTGTATAAAGGACATTCCGACAGATAAACAGACACACACACAAACATCTTGCCTTATATATATATATATATATATATATATATATATATATATATATATGTATATAATCGATTTTCTGCACTATTGTAAGTACTGCAACCCTGAAACTGCTGAATATGGTTTCTTATGTCTTTGTCTATGAGTGTATCATATTTTATTAAAATAGGACCACTCCTTCTATAACACTATTTTTTCGATTATCGATATTTATCGGGGGGTACCTCAACACAAAACCTAGCTAAGAACACTCGCAGACGCTTTTTTTAATCGTATCACCCCGAGCAAGGCGGTGATGCCACTGAAGCGCAGGGGGCTACGTAAGAGTGAAAAGATTGGAAAAGAGAAAGCCGGAAACCACATCCTAAACAGGGAACAAGAGATGAGCCTCTTCACCTGTTCAATAGACATGGGTGGAGTGTGAACCGGGCGATAGATTAGTATATCTACTGCAATTGAAAAAAAATAATAAATAAATAAAGGAGTGAAAAGATTGGAAAAGAGAAAGCCGGAAACCACATCCTAAACAGAGAACAAGAGATGAGCCTCTACACCTGTTCAATAGACATGGGTGGAGTGTGAACCGGGCGATAGATTAGTATATCTACTCCAATTGAAAAAAAATAAATAAATAAATAAAGGAGTGAAAAGATTGGAAAAGAGAAAGCCGGAAACCACATCCTAAACAGAGAACAAGAGATGAGCCTCTACACCTGTACAATAGATGTGGGTGGAGTGTGGATCGGGCGATAGTTCAGTCTATCTACTCCAATTGGAAACAAAATTAACAAAAAAGAAAAGTGGATAGTACAAATGTGTAAATTTTCAAGAAAATCGGTTCAGCCGTTTCGGAGTCTATAGGTAACCGACACACTCACACACAGACACACACACAAAGTTCCATTTATAAATAAGTTTAGATTATTATTATTATTAATATTATTAATTCTTTTCGATTTTCTGTTCGATAAAGCTGTTATCAAGTTTTAAACCAGATTTCTAAGTTTTCCTTACGTATTAATTGAAATGTTTTTTATGACTGTTTACAAACCCTTTGCGACACTATTATATAGTTATTATCGTCATCAACATCGACATCACCATTATTATTATTATTATTAGTAGTAGTAGTAGTAGTAATACTAGGACTAGTAGTTGTAGTCATACAAACCTCTCTTGTATACATTTTTATTGATAAATTTATTTGTAAGAGGGTATAAATCTAAATTGTTGACTGTTGTATATGTTTGTCATCAACATCACTACTATTATTTTTTATTATTTGTAGCAGTAGTACAATACTTGCCTGTGCGTTGTAGTGCAGTGGATATCGGCTCGTAACGAGAAATCGGGGAGCTGAGTTCGAATTCCAGCTGAAGTCACTGCATTCACTTACGCGCAAATACCCTTGGGAAAGGTATTAATTCTACTATTTCTTCAAGTTATAGGTTAATTAACAGGACATATTCGGTTCTATAGCCTTGGTCGGCAACCAGTCTACCGCAGAAAGCAATGGCAACCTACTGTGAGATAATCTTCTGTCCAGTCTATCATGTCTCTTTCGAGACATGATCGCCCAAGCGTGTATCACGTATGGCACTTAACTGACCGAGTACAATACTTACAGTAGAGCGTGATTTAAGAAAAAAGAGAGAAAAATGAAGGTTTAAACCTGCATGAAGTCACCTCGGATTTCCAAAAACGGTTAGGCCCCTGGCGTCTGCCTCCGAATACACGTGAGCTACAACTGTGCCATGCCGCGTGCTTCACATTCTCAATAAATCATGAGAGTAGTGGGAGGAAGCAAAAAAATGTTGCCAAATATGAATTTACGAGTACTTTAGAAATTTAGGGTTTCACAAAATACATCATGTAACTAACGCAGGGCTAACAATGTTTAAGAACCTTTCGAGAGTGTATCTAGCTTCTTCAAGTTACGTTTAAAAATTGCATAAAATTTTTAAAATATATTTAAAAAGTATACGTCTTTGTACAATGGTCACTTGTATCAAGAAAAACGGTTTTACTGGTAATTAACCCGACAAAATGAAACGCCGCCAATTAAATTAATCAGTTTTAGAACAAATGCAAAATGTATGGAACTCTGATGTCATTTTGTTCAGTCTACTGGAGTGAGTAGTTTGCATATGTAATTATCTTTATACGTTTTAAGGGTTGAGAGGTCGGTGCTGCAGTCGAAGTTAGTATTGTTAAATCGAGCTCTTCTCTAAATGTTGCAAAAAATTAGAAGAGTATCATTAATCAGCGGTGTGGTGGATATCGGCTCGGAACGAGAAATCAGAGATCCTAGTTCAAATTCTAGTTGAATTCGTTGCATTCACTTCCGCGGAAATACCCGTCGGAAAAGTATTAATCCTTTGCTTCTCCCTCCAGCTATGGGCTAAATAGCAGAATATATTGAGTTCTATAGCCTTGGATGACAACCAATCTCCCGCAGAAACTAATGGCAACCTACTCCGAGAAAATTGTTTTCCCAGTCACTAATATATCTTTCGAGACATGATCACCAAATGCATGTGTCACGTATGGCACTTAACTAAATTTAATATACACACAAAAAGAACAATGAAAAGTAATTGCTGAGACATGTTGATTAAAAATCAGAAAAAGTGTTTTCTTAACGACATTGCAGATTATAATATGTATATAAAAATCTTCAAAAAATTACTAAAATGCAAGGATCTTGAAGTGGAACTCTGAAACAAATTGACTGATGGTCAATCATATAGTTTATTATTGTTGTTGTTGTTGTTGTTGTTGTTATTTCTGTTACATACACATTTTCTTCCAAGTCTTAACCAAGGACTTATTATTAGAAATGGATTAATTACATTTTTCACTGAACATTTTTTTGTAAAAGAAACAAAATCATATCGGAAACCTTTGTCAATCAATCTGTAAACTTGTAGTGGACCTGAATAGGTTCTGAAGATAACTCGAACTCGGGAATTAGTGAAACATATATATTACACGGAAAACAAATACAGGAGTGTTACACGTCAGTCTGACTGCCAAGTATTAAACCGGGGTGACTCAACCGAACTCAACTCCACGGTGGATAGGTTTAAAACCGTTCTAAACTGGTTTTAAACTAGTCTTATTCGGTCTTAATGACTCCAGCCCGAAGGCCGGGGTCAACTACGATATTTACCCTTCTCCCCCACTTGAAAGAGATGTGACACAAGGTCTTTTTTAACGTGCGGAACCTGAGCGCGTACGCCCAGGTACTGGTCAAAACATTACCTATCCACCACGGTGGATAGGTTCAAAACTGTTCTAAACTGGTCTTAAACTAGTCTTATTCGGTTTTGGTGACACCAGCCCAAAGACCGAGGGCAAATCCACACAGAGAGGCATATTCTTCCGGTATTCATGATAACAGGAATTGTACATTATAGTCCAAAAAGGGTAGATTCCATAATAAAAATTCCAATTACAGCTGAAAATATTTACGTGTTTATGTGGTACATTTTTGTTTCAGAGATCCACTTCAAGATCCTTGCATTTTAGTAATTTTTTGAAGATTTTTATATACATATTATAATCTGCAATGTCATTAAGAAAACACTTTTTCTGATTTTTGATCAACATGTCTCAGCAATTACTTTTCATTGTTCTTTTTGTGTGTATATTAAATTCCCATAAAAATTGCTACACGTCCTGTGTCTGTAACCGGGTCCTGGTGGTTTCCATATCATTTTCTTTCAGTTCCCTTTCATTAAAAGTTGCATTTATTATTATTGCTGTTGTTTCCTGCTTCGTAATTTACTGGTTAATAATGTCTTCTTTCATTTCTTTTCATTCGGAGTGAATTAAAAGAAATTTTTTCTGAGAAGTTTATTGAGTATATTTCATTAGAGTGTTTTTCAGTAGATGTGGACAATTTTCATGGACGCAGATGTTCGTATCTTCATTAGTGAGAGAAATCAGGGGATTTTATCGACCTTTATGTCAGGATTCTTCGGAATCACTCTTAGTCTTCCTGTTATTGGAATTGTGACAGCGTTTATATGCCACACTTTGGTAATTTCTATTTTTAAGTCCTTATATTTTGTAAGTTTACAAATGCAGTTTCTGGTACGCTTCTTTCAGACGAGGTGACAACTCATATGAGCGAAACACTTATTTTTCTTTCACACTTTATTATCTTAAATGAATTTGTACAGAATTGTCAATGTATATGATGTATTCAGAGGTAAAAAGGTGATTAGTAATCGCAATCTGTTTATCTCCCGACATAATAGAAGCATTCAGTCAGTTAAGTGCCATACGCGATACACGCTTGGGCGATCATGTCTCGAAAGAGACATGACTGACTGGGCAGAAGATTATCCCGCAGTAGGTTGCCATTGCTTTCTGCGGTAGACTGGTTGCCGACCAAGGCTATAGAACCCAATCTGTCCTGTTATTTAACCCATAACTGGAAGAAAGTGGAATTCAAGTGGAATTCGAACTCGGCTCCCCGGCTTCTCGTTCCGAGCCGATATCCACTGGACCACAACGCACATCCAATAGAAGCATTACGTTCATTAAAATATTAACTGTTTTTGAGATAAGCATTTGGAGTGAGACAACAGTTTGTTATTTTCATTGTATTTTCAATTGCAGATGTGCGCGTTGTGGTTCAGTGGCTCGAAACAAGAAATCGGGGAGCCGAGTTCGAATTCCAGTAGAATTCCTTCAATTCACTTACGCGAAAATACACTTAGTATTAATCCGTCTCTTCCTTCCAATTATAGATTAAATAACAGGACAGATTGGATTATGTAGCCTTGGCTGGTAACCAGTCTACTGCAGAAAGTAATGGCAACCTACTGCGGGATAATCTACTGCCAAGTTAGTCATATCTCTTTCGAGACATGATCGCCCAAGCGTCTATCACATATGACACTTAACTGACTGATTCTCGACTGCAGGTTTCACAGATTTTGCTGTAATGTGGAATCAAGGTACGTCATTCTTAAGGTACCCTATTATTATTATTATTATTTATAATTTCATCATAATGCGATTTCTGTTATGGTCACACTACCTAACAAGTCTGCGGAAACACCTAAGGCAGATCGTGGTTTGTTGTTATGGTTGCATTTCTTTTGTTTTTCTATCTCCCATAATATCACCAGCATTACATGGACAAATTTCTTCTTAGTGCCTGAGATGTATTTATCAAGACAATTTGTTTTATATCTCTTACGGTGGGGTTTCTAGGGATTCTTTCAATGCGCTGTTTTGTTCCATTTTTTATCAATCCAAGCGCACCTACTATCACTGGTACTATTCTTTTTTCAACTTTTAAACGTTTTCTATTTCAATTTCCATAAAATATTAATATTAATAAATTTCAATGAGGTGTTGGAAAGGATGCAAAGGAAAAGAAAACTAATACTAAATATTAGGAAGAAACAAATGAGGTTCCTGGGACACCTAATGAGGAAGAAAGGCCTGAAGAACTTATTAATCACAGGTCAGATAAAGGGAAAGAGAGACAGAGAAAAGCAGCGTAAGACGTATTTGTTAGGTCTGAGCAATTGATGGTGGATCGAGGCTTATAAATGATACCAAGAGAAAAAATATTGAGAGCGATAAGTGGCAGAGCCATGTGGAAGTCCATGATCGCCTACGTCTTGAAGGGACACGGTACATGAATAATAATAATAATAATAAATAATAATAATTATTATTATTATTTCGCAATCACTGGAAGGTGTTTTCTCAAATGAAATTGATCATCGGAATGAATTCTGTCGAGGTTATCAATTCTTTTTTGGCATTTGTAATTTGACAGAGTATGTGTGTGGTGGTGCAATGCAATATCGACTCGGAACAACAAACTGGGGAGCCGAGTTCGAATTCCAGTTGAATTCCTTGCATCTACTTACGCACAAATACCCTTGGGAAAGGCATTAATCCGTCTCTTCTCTCCAGTTATGGGTTAAAAATTACCTAGGAAGCAAAGGCAAACTACTGCGAGATAATCTTCTGACCAGTCAGTCATGTCTTTTTCAAAACATGATCCCCAAAAGCGTGTATCACGGATGGCACTTAGCCAACTAACTAACTAATCAGACAGACAAACCGTATGATATTTTACACTTACGATCACCCAAAGACTCAAGAGCCAATTAAGGGAGATGGTTACTGAATAACGATATTTGAGCATGAGTAGTCGAGGTAAGAAGTGCAGTTTATGAGGTTATATAGGTCAGATAAGTGTCAAGCCATGACTTGTAGAGGTTAGGATAGCAAAGATCGCAAAAATATTCTCTTGGGAGCTTGTACCTGAAAGTAGCAATACAATTAACTTGTGAACACGGATCAGCATAACTTGGCATCATACCTACAGATTAGTTTAATAACCGTAGATCCAGCTGCTACAAACGATGACGAATTGAAGTGACAGCATTATGATTATTCATAAAGTACATGAGTCAGTGCTATACGTGATACACTCTTGGGTGATCATGTCAAGAAAGAGACATGACTGGGAGGGCAGAAGATTATCAAACAGTAGTTTGCCATTAATTTCTGCGATAGATTGGTTACCAACCAACACTATAAAACCATCTCTTTTCTGTTATTTAACCAATAAGTAGAGGGAAGAGACGGATAAATACCTTTCCCAAGGATATTCGCTAGTAAGTAGATGCAAGGAATTCGACTGGAATTCGAACTCGGCTCCTCGATTTCCCCTTCCGAGCCGACATTCGCTGCACCACAACGCACATCCTTGATATTCAAACATTGAAATGTTCGTACTAGAGTTTCTGGTATGAATGCCAAGTAGTATAGCAAGCGATTTCTGAATTTCTCGTAGACTGGTTGGCAGCTAAGGCCATAGAACCTAATCTATCCTGTTATTTAACATGTAACTAGAGGGAAGTGCCGATATCCACTGCACCAAAACGCACATCCAAAACAGGCTGCAGAGGGATTGGAGCCCTCGACCTTTAGCTCTATCCAACTGAGCAATGAAGTACACCATAAAAAATTAAAAACTATATGCGAAAAGACGGATTAATAACACTCGCAAGGAATTCAACAGGATTACGAACTTGGCTCACCGATTTCTCGTTCCGAGCCAATATCCACTGCACCACAATGCACAGAGAAAATAGGCTGTAGAGGGATTCGAACTCTCGACCTCCAGCTCTATCCAACTGAGCAATGGAGTACATCATAAAAAAACTAAAAGCACTGGAGGGAAGAGACGGATTAATAACTTTCGCAGTGGTATTTGCGCGTACATGAATGCATGGGATTCAACTAGAATTCGAACTTGGCTCACCGATTTTTCGTTCCGAGCCAATATCCACTGCACCACAAAGCATATCCAAAATAAGCTCCAGAGGGATTTGAACCCTCGACCTTCAGTGTACTTGTCTGGTGCTCTAGCCAACTGAGCAATGAAGTACATCATAAAACGCTAAAAACTATAAGCACGTCAAATGAGATTTAAGTAAAGCGATAACGTCAACGGTAGGCAGGGTGTCACTGCGAGTGAAAAAAAATGAGAAGATTTTAGTGAAGCGAAGTGAGGAAAAAACAATAAAGAAATAATCTTCATGAAGGAAAAAGACGTTGCATTTAAATTCATTTAGATTGTAGGTGGCAGGGAGACCATTAATTGTAATAAAATTTCACAGGCGAGAATTGCGAGAAATAAACTATAAGAATATGTCATACGGTTACATCTAGCCAGTCTGAATGTTAAGTGGTGAGACCTAACAGCCAATCTAGTAGCATCCGTAAATTCATGCAATCGAGGCGTTAAAAAGAAAAGCACATTACAAAAATTGTCATAAAATTATTTGTAGAAACGACATAGGGAAGCCACATCACGTCGGTGATTAAGTGACTGAAACTGCGACGTAAGGCAGTGACGGGTTATATTACAGATTTCTTTTAGTTTTGTCAGTGGTATCATGATATATAACAGAAGCAACAGACGAGATGTGGCAGTAACATTCAATACACGGATGAGTGATAGATTTATAAACGTGAAAATACATTTGAAAAAAGACATTGAAGAATGGTACATTTTGAGTATTATTGATATTATTTCTTTAAATTCAGAAACTTTTACTATGAAACCAATAAATTTTGAACGCTAATTCTACTCCATCACCTTCTTTTCTCGCATTCCCGCCTGTAAAATTCCCTTCCAATTACTTGTTTTCCCAACAGCTATAATCTCCAAGAATTTAAATGTAAAGTCAATAGTCACCGTCTATCTGACTAACCTGCAATCTCTCTATCATGCTCCTTTCTTCGTCCACTCCACTCTCATCAGTATTTTCATTTTTCTCTTATGCACTTCCTGACACCCCTATAACCTGTTACTCTTTCTCATAACTTTCCGCCTATGTAACCCCCTGCAAAACAGTGGCAGTAAAATGCCTTGCTTGGGGCGATGTGATTATTAAAAAAAAGATCATTCTGATGCCTTTTACTGAATATTTTGTTCCTGATGTGATAGCATTCTCTCTATTTCTCTCTATAACTCCAATTCTTTTTTCTCTCTCTATCTTTCTTTCTCTAGCTCTCTCTCTCTCTCTCTCTCTCTCTCTCTCAATATCTCTATATCTATCCCTATCTACTTCTATATCTCCATCTTTATATCTTTATATATACATCTAGTGACTCCTGACGTACAAAAGAACCCGCTTCACTGAATGGATGGCTGAGCAAGGTTTTGAAGAGATAACAAAAAGACAAAATTTTAGAACCAACTACAAAGGACAGATTTGTGAAGAGCTATGATCTCCAATGTCCTGAATAGACACAACACAGATCAAGACGAAATCTATTAAATAGTTTTCTTTTATCGTATTTAACAGTTTATTTTATAATGTGTAAGTATATTAGAGGTGCATAGTTAAGTCAGCTGAATTACTGAGCTTCGAAATTCGAACGTTTTTACCAATTTTATTTGAATTAATAACTTGTGTTTTTCATTTATATTATTGACTAAACGTTGGTGGATAATAGGGTTATAAGTGGAAAATATGAAAGAATTTATCTAATAAGTCAGTATGTATAAAATGCCGACATGGCACATTGAAGTGATTTACGGTTTAGCCACCTGGTTTTTATATATCGATTTTGCCGAGTTGATCAGTAGAAAGCGGTTGAAATTGCATTCAAATTTTTAAAGATTATAGTTGTACGCACAGATTGAATGCAAAAGAGAGTTTCATATTATAGAATTGCAAGAACAAAAAATACTTAGCATAGAAGATAAGGTTATATTTAGCCAGTTTAGATGGATAGATAGATAGATAGATAGATAGATAGATAGATAGATAGATAGATACGAATAGACTTGGATAGATAGATAGATAGATACGAATAGACTTGGATAGATAGATAGATAGATAGATACGAATAGACTTTGATAGATAGATAGATAGATAGATAGATAGATAGATAGATAGATAGATAGATAGATAGATAGATACGAATAGACTTGGATAGATAGATAGATAGATAGATACGAATAGACTTGGATAGATAGATAGATAGATAGATAGATAGATAGATAGATAGATAGATAGATACGAATAGACTTGGATAGATAGATAGATAGATAGATAGATAGATAGATAGATACGAATAGACTTGGATAGATAGATAGATAGATAGATACGAATAGACTTGGATAGATAGATAGATAGATAGATAGATAGATACGAATAGACTTGGATAGATAGATAGATAGATAGATACGGATAGACTTGGATAGATAGATAGATAGATAGATAGATAGATAGATACGAATAGACTTGGATAGATAGATAGATAGATAGATAGATAGATAGATAGATAGATGAATAGACTGGATAGATAGATAGATAGATAGATAGATAGATAGATAGATAGATACGAATAGACTTGGATAGATAGATAGATAGATAGATACGAATAGACTGGATAGATAGATAGATAGATAGATACGAATAGACTTGGATAGATAGATAGATAGATAGATAGATACGAATAGACTTGGATAGATAGATAGATAGATAGATACGTATAGACTTGATAGATAGATAGATAGATAGATAGATACGAATAGATTTTGATAGATAGATAGATAGATACGGAATAGACTTGGATAGATAGATAGATAGATACGAATAGACTTGGATAGATAGATAGATAGATACGAATAGACTTGGATAGATAGATAGATAGATACGAATAGACTTGGATAGATAGATAGATAGATAGATACGAATAGGACTTGGATAGATAGATAGATAGATAGATACGAATAGACGGATAGATAGATAGATAGATACGAATAGACTTGGATAGATAGATAGATAGATACGAATAGACTTGGATAGATAGATAGATAGATAGATAGATAGATCGATAGATAGATAGATAGATAGATAGATACGAATAGACTTGGATAGATAGATAGATAGATAGATACGAATAGATAGATAGATAGATAGATAGATACGAATAGACTTGGATAGATAGATAGATAGATAGATACGAATAGACTTGATAGATAGATAGATAGATAGATAGATAGATAGATAGATAGATAGATAGATAGATAGATAGATACGAATAGACTTGTATAGATAGATAGATAGATACGAATAGACTTGGATAGATATATAGATAGATAGATAGATACGAATAGACTTGGATAGATAGATAGATACGAATAGACTTGGATAGATAGATAGATACGGATAGACTTGGATAGATAGATAGATAGATAGATAGATAGATAGATACGAATAGACTTGGATAGATAGATAGATACGAATAGATTGGATAGATAGATAGATAGATAGATAGATAGATAGATAGATACGAATAGATTTGATAGATAGATAGATAGATAGATAGATACGAATAGACTTGGATAGATAGATAGATAGATAGATAGATAGATAGATAGATAGATAGATAGATAGATAGATACGAATAGACTTGGATAGATAGATAGATACGAATAGACATGGATAGATAGATAGATAGATACGAATAGACTTGGATAGATAGATAGATAGATAGATACGAATAGACTTGGATAGATAGATAGATAGATAGATACGAATAGACTTGGATAGATAGATAGATAGATAGATAGATACGAATAGACTTGGATAGATAGATAGATAGATAGATACGTATAGACTTGGATAGATAGATAGATAGATAGATAGATACGAATAGACTTGGATAGATAGATAGATAGATACGAATAGACTTGGATAGATAGATAGATAGATACGAATAGACTTGATAGATAGATAGATAGATGAATAGACTTGGATAGATAGATAGATAGATACGAATAGACTTGGATAGATAGATAGATAGATAGATACGAATAGACTTGGATAGATAGATAGATAGATAGATACGAATAGACTTGGATAGATAGATAGATAGATACGAATAGACTTGGATAGATAGATAGATAGATACGAATAGACTTGGATAGATAGATAGATAGATAGATAGATAGATCGATAGATAGATAGATAGATAGATAGATACGAATAGACTTGGATAGATAGATAGATAGATAGATGAATAGACTTGGATAGATAGATAGATAGATAGATACGAATAGACTTGGATAGATAGATAGATAGATAGATAATGAATAGACTTGGATAGATAGATAGATAGATAGATAGATAGATAGATAGATAGATAGATAGATAGATAGATACGAATAGACTTGTATAGATAGATAGATAGATACGAATAGACTTGGATAGATATATAGATAGATAGATAATGAATAGACTTGGATAGATAGATAGATACGAATAGACTTGGATAGATAGATAGATACGAATAGACTTGGATAGATAGATAGATAGATAGATAGATAGATACGAATAGACTTGGATAGATAGATAGATACGAATAGACTTGGATAGATAGATAGATAGATAGATAGATAGATAGATAGATAGATACGAATAGATTTGGATAGATAGATAGATAGATAGATAGATGAATAGACTTGGATAGATAGATAGATAGATAGATAGATAGATAGATAGATAGATAGATAGATAGATAGATAGATAGATACGAATAGACTTGGATAGATAGATAGATACGAATAGACATGGATAGATAGATAGATAGATACGAATAGACTTGGATAGATAGATAGATAGATAGATACGAATAGACTTGGATAGATAGATAGATAGATAGATACGAATAGACGGATAGATAGATAGATAGATACGAATAGACTTGGATAGATAGATAGATAGATACGAATAGGACTTGGATAGATAGATAGATAGATACGAATAGACTTGGATAGATAGATAGATAGATACGAATAGACTTGGATAGAGAGATAGATAGATAGATACGAATAGACTTGGATAGATAGATAGATAGATACGAATAGACTTGATAGATAGATAGATAGATACGAATAGACTTGGATAGATAGATAGATAGATACGAATAGACTTGGATAGATAGATAGATAGATACGAATAGACTTGGATAGATAGATAGATAGATACGAATAGACTTGGATAGATAGATAGATAGATACGAATAGACTTGGATAGATAGATAGATAGATACGAATAGACTTGGATAGATAGATAGATAGATACGAATAGACTTGGATAGATAGATACGAATAGACGGATAGATAGATAGATAGATACGAATAGACTTGATAGATAGATAGATACGAATAGACTTGGATAGATAGATAGATACGAATAGATTTGAATAGATAGATAGATACGAATAGACTTGGATAGATAGATAGATACGAATAGACTTGGATAGATAGATAGATACGAATAGACTTGGATAGATAGATAGATACGAATAGACTTGGATAGATAGATAGATACGAATAGACGGATAGATAGATAGATACGAATAGACTTGGATAGATAGATAGATACGAATAGACTTGGATAGATAGATAGATACGAATAGACTTGGATAGATAGATAGATACGAATAGACTTGGATAGATAGATAGATAGATAGATACGAATAGACTTGGATAGATAGATAGATAGATACGAATAGACTTGGATAGATAGATAGATAGATACGAATAGACTTGGATAGATAGATAGATAGATACGAATAGACTTGGATAGATAGATAGATAGATAGATGAATAGACTTGGATAGATAGATAGATAGATACGAATAGACTTGGATAGATAGATAGATAGATACGTAAATAGACTTGGATAGATAGATAGATACGAATAGACTTGGATAGATAGATAGATACGAATAGACTTGAATAGATAGATAGATAGATAGATAGATAGATAGATACGAATAGACTTGGATAGATAGATAGATAGATAGATACGAATAGACTTGGATAGATAGATAGATAGATAGATAGATAGATACGAATAGACTTGATAGATAGATAGATAGATAGATGGATAGACTTGGATAGATAGATAGATAGATAGATAGATAGATAGATAGATAGATACGAATAGACTTGATAGATAGATAGATAGATAGATAGATAGATAGATAGATAGATACGAATAGACTTGGATAGATAGATAGATAGATAGATAGATAGATAGATACGAATAGACTTGGATAGATAGATAGATAGATACGAATAGACTTGGATAGATAGATAGATAGATAGATACGAATAGACTTGATAGATAGATAGATAGATAGATAGATACGAATAGACTTGGATAGATAGATAGATAGATAGATACGAATAGACTTGGATAGATAGATAGATAGATAGATACGAATAGACTGGATAGATAGATAGATAGATACGAATAGACTTGATAGATAGATAGATAGATAAATAGAATAGACTTGGATAGATAGATAGATAGATACGAATAGACGGATAGATAGATAGATAGATAGATACGAATAGATTTGGATAGATAGATAGATAGATAGATACGAATAGACTTGGATAGATAGATAGATAGATACGAATAGACTTGGATAGATAGATAGATAGATACGGAATAGACTTGGATAGATAGATAGATAGATACTAATATCCTTGGATAGATAGATAGATAGATAGATAGATAGATAGATAGATAGATAGATAGATAGATACGAATAGACTTGGATAGATAGATAGATAGATAGATACGAATAGACTTGGATAGATAGATAGATAGATAGATAGATACGAATAGACTTGGATAGATAGATAGATAGATAGATACGAATAGACTTGGATAGATAGATAGATAGATAGATAGATAGATAGATAGATAGATAGATAGATAGATAGATACGAATAGACTTGGATAGATAGATAGATAGATAGATACGAATAGACTTGGATAGATATATAGATAGATAGATAGATACGAATAGACTTGGATAGATAGATAGATACGAATAGACTTGATAGATAGATAGATACGAATAGACTTGGATAGATAGATAGATAGATAGATAGATAGATACGAATAGACTTGGATAGATAGATAGATACGAATAGACTTGGATAGATAGATAGATAGATAGATAGATAGATAGATAGATAATGAATATCTAGATAGATAGATAGATAGATGGATACGAATAGATCTAGATAGATAGATAGATAGATAGATAGATAGATAGATAGATAGATAGATAGATACGGAATAGACTTGGATAGATAGATAGATACGAATAGACATGGATAGATAGATAGATAGATACGGACAGACTTGGATAGATAGATAGATAGATAGATAATACATAGACGGATAGATAGATAGATAGATAGATACGAATAGACTTGGATAGATAGATAGATAGATACGAATAGACTTGGATAGATAGATAGATAGATACGAATAGACTTGGATAGATAGATAGATAGATGAATAGACTTGGATAGATAGATAGATAGATAGATAGATAGATAGATATGAATAGACTTGGATAGATAGATAGATAGATACGAATAGACTTGATAGATAGATAGATAGATACGAATAGACTTGGATAGATAGATAGATAGATTAAATAGACTGGATAGATAGATAGATAGATACGAATAGACTTGGATAGATAGATAGATAGATAATTAATAGACTTGGATAGATAGATAGATAGATGAATAGATCTGGATAGATAGATAGATGAATAGACTGGATAGATAGATAGATAGATACGAATAGACTTGGATAGATAGATAGATAGATACGAATAGACTTGATAGATAGATAGATAGATACGAATAGACTTGGATAGATAGATAGATAGATACGAATAGACTTGGATAGATAGATAGATAGATAGATAGATAGATAGATAGATAGATAGATAGATAGATACGAATAGACTTGGATAGATAGATAGATACGAATAGACTTGGATAGATAGATAGATAATGAATAGATTTGAATAGATAGATAGATACGAATAGACTTGGATAGATAGATAGATACGAATAGACTTGGATAGATAGATAGATACGAATAGACTTGGATAGATAGATAGATACGAATAGACTTGGATAGATAGATAGATACGAATAGACTTGGATAGATAGATAGATACGAATAGACTGGATAGATAGATAGATACGAATAGATGGATAGATAGATAGATACGAATAGACTGGATAGATAGATAGACATGAATAGACGGATAGATAGATAGATAGATAGATACGAATAGACTTGGATAGATAGATAGATAGATACGAATAGACTGGATAGATAGATAGATATACGAATAGACTTGGATAGATAGATAGATAGATACGAATAGACGGATAGATAGATAGATAGATACGAATAGACTTGGATAGATAGATAGATAGATACGAATAGACTTGGATAGATAGATAGATAGATACGAATATCTGGATAGATAGATAGATACGAATAGACTTGGATAGATAGATAGATACGAATAGACTTGAATAGATAGATAGATAGATAGATAGATAGATAGATACGAATATCTTGATAGATAGATAGATAGATAGATACGAATAGACTTGGATAGATAGATAGATAGATAGATAGATAGATAGATAGATAGATACGAATAGACTTGGATAGATAGATAGATAGATAGATACGGATAGACTTGGATAGATAGATAGATAGATAGATAGATAGATAGATACGAATAGACTGGATAGATAGATAGATAGATAGATAGATAGATAGATAGATAGATAGATACGAATAGACTTGATAGATAGATAGATAGATAGATAGATAGATAGATAGATACGAATAGACTTGGATAGATAGATAGATAGATAGATGTGAATAGACTTGGATAGATAGATAGATAGATAGATACGAATAGACTTGGATAGATAGATAGATAGATAGATAGATACGAATAGACTTGGATAGATAGATAGATAGATAGATAGATACGAATAGACTGGATAGATAGATAGATAGATAGATACGAATAGACTTGGATAGATAGATAGATAGATACGAATAGACTGGATAGATAGATAGATAGATACGGAATAGACTTGATAGATAGATAGATAGATACGAATAGATGGATAGATAGATAGATAGCTAGATAGATAGATACGAATAGACTTGGATAGATAGATAGATAGATAGATACGAATAGACTTGGATAGATAGATAGATAGATACGAATAGACTGGATAGATAGATAGATAGATAAATGAATAGACTTGGATAGATAGATAGATAGATAGATAGATAGATAGATAGATAGATAGATAGATAGATAGATAGATAGATACGAATAGACTTGGATAGATAGATAGATAGATAGATACGAATGAATGGATAGTTAGATAGATAGATAGATACGAATAGACTTGGATAGATAGATAGATAGATAGATGAATAGACTTGGATAGATAGATAGATAGATAGATAGATAGATAGATAGATAGATAGATAGATAGATACGAAATTTCTCAGACTTGGATAGATAGATAGATAGATAGATAGATACGAATAGACTTGGATAGATATATAGATAGATAGATAGATACGAATAGACTTGGATAGATAGATAGATACGAATAGACTTGGATAGATAGATAGATACGAATAGACTTGGATAGATAGATAGATAGATAGATACGAATAGACTTGGATAGATAGATAGATACGAATAGACTTGGATAGATAGATAGATAGATAGATAGATAGATAGATAGATAGATAGATAGATAGATACGAATAGACTTGATAGATAGATAGATAGATAGATACGAATAGACTTGGATAGATAGATAGATAGATAGATAGATAGATAGATAGATAGATAGATAGATAGATAGATAGATAGATAGATAGATACGAATAGACTTGGATAGATAGATAGATATGAATAGACATGGATAGATAGATAGATAGATACGAATAGACTTGGATAGATAGATAGATAGATAGATACGAATAGACTTGGATAGATAGATAGATAGATAGATACGAATAGACTTGGATAGATAGATAGATAGATACGAATAGACTTGGATAGATAGATAGATAGATACGAATAGACTTGGATAGATAGATAGATAGATACGAATAGACTTGGATAGATAGATAGATAGATAGATAGATAGATAGATACGAATAGACTTGGATAGATAGATAGATAGATACGAATAGACTTGGATAGATAGATAGATAGATACGAATAGACTTGGATAGATAGATAGATAGATACGAATAGACTTGATAGATAGATAGATAGATACGAATAGACTTGGATAGATAGATAGATAGATACGAATAGACTTGGATAGATAGATAGATAGATACGGAATAGACTGGATAGATAGATAGATAGATAGATACGAATAGACTTGGATAGATAGATAGATAGATAGATACGAATAGACTTGGATAGATAGATAGATAGATGAATAGACTTGGATAGATAGATAGATAGATGAATAGACTTGGATAGATAGATAGATAGATACCAATAGACTTGGATAGATAGATAGATAGATAGATAGATAGATAGATAGATAGATAGATAGATAGATACGAATAGATTCGGATAGATAGATAGATAGATAGATACGAATAGACTTGGATAGATAGATAGATAGATAGATACGAATAGACTTGGATAGATAGATAGATAGATAGATACGAATAGACTTGGGATAGATAGATAGATAGATAGATACGAATAGACTTGGATAGATAGATAGATAGATAGATAGATAGATAGATAGATAGATAGATAGATAGATAGATAGATAGATACGAATAGACTTGGATAGATAGATAGATAGATACGAATAGACTTGGATAGATATATAGATAGATAGATAGATACGAATAGACTTGATAGATAGATAGATACGAATAGACGGATAGATAGATAGATACGAATAGACTTGGATAGATAGATAGATAGATAGATAGATAGATAGATAGATAGATAGATACGAATAGACTTGGATAGATAGATAGATGAATAGACTTGGATAGATAGATAGATAGATAGATAGATAGATACGAATAGACTTGGATAGATAGATAGATAGATACGAATAGACTTGGATAGATAGATAGATAGATACGAATAGACTTGGATAGATAGATAGATAGATACGAATAGACTTGGATAGATAGATAGATAGATACGAATAGACTTGGATAGATAGATAGATAGATACGAATAGACTTGGATAGATAGATAGATTAATAGACTTGGATAGATAGATAGATGAATAGACTTGAATAGATAGATAGATAGATAGATAGATAGATAGATAGATGAATAGACTTGGATAGATAGATAGATAGATAGATACGAATAGACTTGGATAGATAGATAGATAGATAGATAGATAGATAGATAGATACGAATAGACTGGATAGATAGATAGATAGATAGATACGGATAGACTTGGATAGATAGATAGATAGATAGATAGATAGATAGATACGAATAGACTTGGATAGATAGATAGATAGATAGATAGATAGATAGATAGATACGAATAGACTGGATAGATAGATAGATAGATAGATAGATAGATAGATAGATAGATACGAATAGACTGGATAGATAGATAGATAGATAGATGAATAGACTTGGATAGATAGATAGATAGATAGATACGAATAGACTTGGATAGATAGATAGATAGATAGATAGATAGATAGATAGATACGAATAGACTTGGATAGATAGATAGATAGATAGATAGATACGAATAGACTTGGATAGATAGATAGATAGATAGATACGAATAGACTTGGATAGATAGATAGATAGATACGAATAGACTTGGATAGATAGATAGATAGATACGAATAGACTTGGATAGATAGATAGATAGATACGAATAGACTTGGATAGATAGATAGATAGATAGATAGATACGAATAGACTTGGATAGATAGATAGATAGATAGATACGAATAGACTTGGATAGATAGATAGATAGATACGAATAGACTTGGATAGATAGATAGATAGATACGAATAGACTTGGATAGATAGATAGATAGATAGATAGATAGATAGATAGATAGATAGATAGATAGATAGATAGATAGATACGAATAGACTTGGATAGATAGATAGATAGATAGATACGAATAGACGGATAGTTAGATAGATAGATAGATACGAATAGACTTGGATAGATAGATAGATAGATAGATGAATAGACTTGGATAGATAGATAGATAGATAGATAGATAGATAGATAGATAGATAGATAGATACGAATAGACTTGGATAGATAGATAGATAGATAGATACGAATAGACTTGGATAGATATATAGATAGATAGATAGATACGAATAGACTTGGATAGATAGATAGATACGAATAGAATTTGGATAGATAGATAGATACGAATAGACTTGGATAGATAGATAGATAGATAGATACGAATAGACTTGATAGATAGATAGATACGAATAGACTTGGATAGATAGATAGATAGATAGATAGATA
>JBBBDQ010000325.1:1775000-1782500 GCA_037127315.1 Ascarosepion bandense
CGAATAGACTTGGATAGATAGATAGATAGATAGATACGAATAGACTTGGATAGATAGATAGATAGATAGATAGATAGATAGATAGATAGATAGATAGATAGATAGATAGATACGAATAGACTTGGATAGATAGATAGATACGAATAGACATGGATAGATAGATAGATAGATAGATAGATAGATACGAATAGACTTGGATAGATAGATAGATAGATAGATAGATAGATAGATAGATAGATACGAATAGACTTGGATAGATAGATAGATAGATAGATAGATAGATAGATACGAATAGACTTGGATAGATAGATAGATAGATGATAGATAGACTTGGATAGATAGATAGATAGATAGATACGAATAGACTTGGATAGATAGATAGATAGATAGATAGATAGATAGATACGAATAGACTTGGATAGATAGATAGATAGATAGATACGAATAGACTTGGATAGATAGATAGATAGATAGATACGAATAGACTTGGATAGACAGATAGATAGATACGAATAGACTTGGATAGATAGATAGATAGATACGAATAGACTTGGATAGATAGATAGATAGATAGATACGAATAGACTTGGATAGATAGATAGATAGATAGATACGAATAGACTTGGATAGATAGATAGATAGATACGAATAGACTTGGATAGATAGATAGATAGATACGAATAGACTTGGATAGATAGATAGATAGATACGAATAGACTTGGATAGATAGATAGATAGATAGATAGATAGATAGATAGATAGATAGATACGAATAATAGACTTGGATAGATAGATAGATAGATAGATACGAATAGACTTGGATAGATAGATAGATAGATAGATACGAATAGACTTGGATAGATAGATAGATAGATAGATACGAATAGACTTGGATAGATAGATAGATAGATAGATAGATAGATAGATAGATAGATAGATAGATAGATAGATACGAATAGACTTGGATAGATAGATAGATAGATACGAATAGACTTGGATAAATATATAGATAGATAGATAGATACGAATAGACTTGGATAGATAGATAGATACGAATAGACTTGGATAGATAGATAGATAGATACGAATAGACTTGGATAGATAGATAGATAGATACGAATAGACTTGGATAGATAGATAGATAGATACGAATAGACTTGGATAGATAGATAGATAGATACGAATAGACTTGGATAGATAGATAGATACGAATAGACTTGGATAGATAGATAGATACGAATAGACTTGGATAGATAGATAGATACGAATAGACTTGAATAGATAGATAGATAGATAGATAGATAGATAGATACGAATAGACTTGGATAGATAGATAGATAGATAGATACGAATAGACTTGGATAGATAGATAGATAGATAGATAGATAGATAGATACGAATAGACTTGGATAGATAGATAGATAGATAGATACGGATAGACTTGGATATATAGATAGATAGATAGATAGATAGATAGATAGATAGATACGAATAGACTTGGATAGATAGATAGATAGATAGATAGATAGATAGATAGATAGATAGATAGATAGATACGAATAGACTTGGATAGATAGATAGATAGATAGATAGATAGATAGATAGATACGAATAGACTTGGATAGATAGATAGATAGATAGATACGAATAGACTTGGATAGATAGATAGATAGATAGATACGAATAGACTTGGATAGATAGATAGATAGATAGATAGATACGAATAGACTTGGATAGATAGATAGATAGATACGAATAGACTTGGATAGATAGATAGATAGATAGATACGAATAGACTTGGATAGATAGATAGATAGATACGAATAGACTTGGATAGATAGATAGATAGATACGAATAGACTTGGATAGATAGATAGATAGATACGAATAGACTTGGATAGATAGATAGATAGATAGATAGATACGAATAGACTTGGATAGATAGATAGATAGATAGGTAGATAGACTTGGATAGATAGATAGATAGATACGAATAGACTTGGATAGATAGATAGATAGATACGAATAGACTTGGATAGATAGATAGATAGATAGATAGATAGATAGATAGATAGATAGATAGATACGAATAGACTTGGATAGATAGATAGATAGATAGATAGATAGACTTGGATAGTTAGATAGATAGATAGATACGAATAGACTTGGATAGATAGATAGATAGATAGATACGAATAGACTTGGATAGATAGATAGATAGATAGATAGATAGATAGATAGATAGATAGATAGATAGATACGAATAGACTTGGATAGATAGATAGATAGATAGATACGAATAGACTTGGATAGATAGATAGATAGATAGATACGAATAGACTTGGATAGATAGATAGATACGAATAGACTTGGATAGATAGATAGATACGAATAGACTTGGATAGATAGATAGATAGATAGATACGAATAGACTTGGATAGATAGATAGATACGAATAGACTTGGATAGATAGATAGATAGATAGATAGATAGATAGATAGATAGATAGATAGATAGATACGAATAGACTTGGATAGATAGATAGATAGATACGAATAAACTTATGGATAGATAGATAGATAGATAGATAGATAGATAGATAGATAGATAGATAGATAGATAGATAGATAGATAGATAGATACGAATAGACTTGGATAGATAGATAGATACGAATAGACATGGATAGATAGATAGATAGATACGAATATAGACTTGGATAGATAGATAGATAGATAGATACGAATAGACTTGGATAGATAGATAGATAGATAGATACGAATAGACTTGGATAGATAGATAGATAGATACGAATAGACTTGGATAGATAGATAGATAGATACGAATAGACTTGGATAGATAGATAGATAGATACGAATAGACTTGGATAGATAGATAGATAGATAGATAGATAGATACGAATAGACTTGGATAGATAGATAGATAGATACGAATAGACTTGGATAGATAGATAGATAGATACGAATAGACTTGGATAGATAGATAGATAGATACGAATAGACTTGGATAGATAGATAGATAGATACGAATAGACTTGGATAGATAGATAGATAGATACGAATAGACTTGGATAGATAGATAGATAGATAGATACGAATAGACTTGGATAGATAGATAGATAGATAGATACGAATAGACTTGGATAGATAGATAGATAGATAGATACGAATAGACTTGGATAGATAGATAGATAGATAGATACGAATAGACTTGGATAGATAGATAGATAGATAGATAGATACGAATAGACTTGGATAGATAGATAGATAGATAGATACGAATAGACTTGGATAGATAGATAGATAGATAGATAGATAGATAGATAGATAGATAGATAGATAGATAGATAGATAGATAGATACGAATAGACTTGGATAGATAGATAGATAGATACGAATAGACTTGGATAGATATATAGATAGATAGATAGATACGAATAGACTTGGATAGATAGATAGATACGAATAGACTTGGATAGATAGATAGATACGAATAGACTTGGATAGATAGATAGATAGATAGATAGATAGATAGATAGATAGATAGATAGATAGATACGAATAGACTTGGAAAGATAGATAGATACGAATAGACTTGGATAGATAGATAGATAGATAGATAGATAGATAGATACGAATAGACTTGGATAGATAGATAGATAGATAGATACGAATAGACTTGGATAGATAGATAGATAGATAGATAGATAGATAGATAGATAGATACGAATAGACTTGGATAGATAGATAGATAAGAATAGACATGGATAGATAGATAGATAGATACGAATAGACTTGGATAGATAGATAGATAGATAGATAGATAGATAGATAGATAGATAGATACGAATAGACTTGGATAGATAGATAGATAGATAGATAGATAGATAGATAGATACGAATAGACTTGGATAGATAGATAGATAGATACGAATAGACTTGGATAGATAGATAGATAGATAGATAGATAGATAGATACGAATAGACTTGGATAGATAGATAGATAGATAGATACGGATAGACTTGGATAGATAGATAGATAGATAGATAGATAGATAGATAGATAGATACGAATAGACGGATAGGATAGATAGATAGATAGATAGATAGATAGATAGATAGATAGATAGATACGAATAGACTTGGATAGATAGATAGATAGATAGATAGATAGATAGATACGAATAGACTTGGATAGATAGATAGATAGATAGATACGAATAGACTTGGATAGATAGATAGATAGATAGATACGAATAGACTTGGATAGATAGATAGATAGATAGATAGATACGAATAGACTTGGATAGATAGATAGATAGATAGATACGAATAGACTTGGATAGATAGATAGATAGATAGATACGACTAGACTTGGATAGACAGATAGATAGATACGAATAGACTTGGATAGATAGATAGATAGATACGAATAGACTTGGATAGATAGATAGATAGATACGAATAGACTTGGATAGATAGATAGATAGATAGATACAGATAGACTTGGATAGATAGATAGATAGATAGATACAGATAGACTTGGATAGATAGATAGATAGATACGAATAGACTTGGATAGATAGATAGATAGATACGAATAGACTTGGATATTAGATAGATAGATAGATAGATAGATACGAATAGACTTGGATAGATAGATAGATAGATAGATACAGATAGACTTGGATAGATAGATAGATAGATAGATAGATAGACTTGGATAGATAGATAGATAGATAGATACAGATAGGCTTGGATAGATAGATAGATAGATAGATAGATAGATAGATAGATAGATAGATAGATAGATAGATAGATAGATAGATACGAATAGACTTGGATAGATAGATAGATAGATACGAATAGACTTGGATAGATATATAGATAGATAGATAGATACGAATAGACTTGGATAGATAGATAGATACGAATAGACTTGGATAGATAGATAGATACGAATAGACTTGGATAGATAGATAGATAGATAGATAGATAGATAGATACGAATAGACTTGGATAGATAGATAGATACGAATAGACTTGGATAGATAGATAGATAGATAGATAGATAGATAGATAGATACGAATAGACTTGGATAGATAGATAGATAGATAGATACGAATAGACTTGGATAGATAGATAGATAGATAGATAGATAGATAGATAGATAGATAGATAGATAGATAGATAGATAGATAGATAGATACGAATAGACTTGGATAGATAGATAGATACGAATAGACATGGATAGATAGATAGATAGATAGATAGATAGATACGAATAGACTTGGATAGATAGATAGATAGATAGATAGATAGATAGATAGATAGATAGATAGATACAGATAGACTTGGATAGATAGATAGATAGATAGATAGATACAGATAGACTTGGATAGATAGATAGATAGATAGATACGAATAGACTTGGATAGATAGATAGATAGATAGATACGAATAGACTTGGATAGATAGATAGATAGATAGATAGATACGAATAGACTTGGATAGATAGATAGATAGATAGATACGAATAGACTTGGATAGATAGATAGATAGATAGATACGAATAGACTTGGATAGATAGATAGATAGATACGAATAGACTTGGATAGATAGATAGATAGATGAATAGACTTGGATAGATAGATAGATAGATACGAATAGACTTGGATAGATAGATAGATAGATAGATACGAATAGACTTGGATAGATAGATAGATAGATAGATACGAATAGACTTGGATAGATAGATAGATAGATACGAATAGACTTGGATAGATAGATAGATAGATACGAATAGACTTGGATAGATAGATAGATAGATACGAATAGACTTGGATAGATAGATAGATAGATAGATAGATAGATAGATAGATAGATAGATAGATAGATACGAATAGACTTGGATAGATAGATAGATAGATAGATACGAATAGACTTGGATAGATAGATAGATAGATAGATACGAATAGACTTGGATAGATAGATAGATAGATAGATACGAATAGACGTGGATAGATAGATAGATAGATAGATAGATAGATAGATAGATAGATAGATAGATAGATAGATAGATAGAATAGACTTGGATAGATAGATAGATAGATACGAATAGACTTGGATAAATATATAGATAGATAGATAGATACGAATAGACTTGGATAGATAGATAGATACGAATAGACTTGGATAGATAGATAGATACGAATAGACTTGGATAGATAGATAGATAGATAGATAGATAGATACGAATAGACTTGGATAGATAGATAGATACGAATAGACTTGGATAGATAGATAGATAGATAGATAGATAGATAGATAGATAGATAGATAGATAGACAGAATAGACTTGGATAGATAGATAGATAGATAGATACGAATAGACTTGGATAGATAGATAGATAGATAGATAGATAGATAGATAGATAGATAGATAGATAGATAGATAGATAGATAGATAGATACGAATAGACTTGGATAGATAGATAGATACGAATAGACATGGATAGATAGATAGATAGATACGAATAGACTTGGATAGCTAGATAGATAGATAGATACGAATAGACTTGGATAGATAGATAGATAGATAGATACGAATAGACTTGGATAGATAGATAGATAGATAGATACGAATAGACTTGGATAGATAGATAGATAGATACGAATAGACTTGGATAGATAGATAGATAGATACGAATAGACTTGGATAGATAGATAGATAGATAGATACGAATAAACTTGGATAGATAGATAGATAGATAGATACGAATAGACTTGGATAGATAGATAGATAGATACGAATAGACTTGGATAGATAGATAGATAGATACGAATAGACTTGGATAGATAGATAGATAGATACGAATAGACTTGGATAGATAGATAGATAGATACGAATAGACTTGGATAGATAGATAGATAGATACGAATAGACTTGGATAGATAGATAGATAGATAGATAGATAGATAGATAGATAGATAGATACGAATAGACTTGGATAGATAGATAGATAGATAGATACGAATAGACTTGGATAGATAGATAGATAGATAGATACAGATAGACTTGGATAGATAGATAGATAGATAGATACGAATAGACTTGGATAGATAGATAGATAGATAGATAGATAGATAGATAGATAGATAGATAGATAGATAGATAGATAGATACAGACTTGGATAGATAGATAGATAGATACGAATAGACTTGGATAGATATATAGATAGATAGATAGATACGAATAGACTTGGATAGATAGATAGATACGAATAGACTTGGATAGATAGATAGATACGAATAGACTTGGATAGATAGATAGATAGATAGATAGATAGATACGAATAGACTTGGATAGATAGATAGATAGATAGACTTGGATAGATAGATAGATAGATAGATAGATAGATAGATAGATAGATACGAATAGACTTGGATAGATAGATAGATAGATAGATAGATAGACTTG
>JBBBDQ010000325.1:1787500-1895000 GCA_037127315.1 Ascarosepion bandense
GCCCGAAAATGATAAAACATTCTTGTAGCTTAAAACGTAACATTTGGAAATTTAAATGTTTTTTGTTGTTTTTAACTAAATAGTAAAATTAAAATTGTTAACAAAATAACTTATGTAATATTTTATAGAATCTTAGTTTAGATTTATAGCCAGACTATACTTTCTGAATAAATAAAACTATACTTTCTGAAGAAATAAAAATTTATGGTCAGTTAGGTACTTTGCAAACATTACATAAAATGTTATCATACATGATAATTCTTCATATTTAATAAAAACAAACTTTTATCGTGAAGATTTGTTTTTAAAGTTCAATTATGAACCATAAAAGGTTTTTAAAATATTAGTAACACTTTTATGAATTATTATAGTAAAAAATACAAAAATAAAATCAATTATTTCAAACTTTTATTAGTAAACGAATAAATATTTTTTCTTCAGACTATAATGTCCTTAATAATTATTATTTATTCCAGCAATTAAAATTTATCAAATTAAATTATATCAGAGTTTTATTGCCTTTTTTATCTCAGACTTCGGAGCAGATTTTTGGTCAGGTTGTCCATTTTAAAATAAAAAAAACATAGATGATTTATATGCTCCAATGAGTCCTGCGTTTAACTAATAAAAAGAAGTTTACAGCTAATTAAATTTTATTAAAATTTCATGGATTCACGTAGAGGCGGGTAACAGACTTAAAACATATTTTCCACAAGATATCTAAAAAATAATAATTTCAAAATAATTTCATTCATTTGTGGATGAGTACTGAAAGTTTCATTCAAATCTGACAATTATTTGATTTTTGCGAGAATTTCCAAATGAATGTGTTTGTCACCGGGGAAAAAAGTGGGTTGTGTCATCATTACGTTACTCATTGTAAAACAGTCGTAATTTTTTTTTTAGTCGCTAACTCAACTAAAAACAAAATTTGCGAACAAAATTTTGAAAATGTTAGCAGGGTTTAAATTTTCTTTAAAAATAATTAAAAATAACTTTGATCTTTCCTCTTAATAATTATATAAATATTTTGATGGAAAAAGTGTTTTATTAAGTTTATGACCTTTTTTATTCATACTATGTTGTTTCATGCTGTTTTTTTAGCGATTTTTTGGAGGTACCTACATTAGAAAAATCAATTTTAAGCTCTTCAAAAACCTTGATTTTGAAGTAATTGAAGTCGAAACAAATATTTTGTCCAATATTTATATGTAGTATTTAACCTACAAACTGGCAGTGTATCTCCATATATGAAAACAAGCACAACTTTAAAGTCAGTAATAACTAAATCTAACCCTCTGCTCAGTACAATCAATCACATCCCTTAGGTATAGAACAAGACTACCAAACAATTCTTTCCATAAAACAACCTTTGATGAAAAGAAAAAAGTTAATAAAAGCACCTTAAATAAATATGGCGATAAAAGCAAATTAGAACACAATTCAAACAAACGAACGAAATATAATACTAGAAATCGAAAAATTATTTTGTTCAATCCACAGTTATAGTTAGAAATAAAACCCAAAATAGAGCTGATATAACTTTTAATTAATAAACATTTTCCGAAAAACAGAGAAGTAAATAAAATTTTCGATAGGAATTCAATCAAAGTAAGATATAGCTGTACTAGTAATGTAGGAAATTACATAGAAAAACAAGACAACCGAAACCTAAATAATAACGCCCAACTTAACATCACTAATAAAGTATGTAATTGCATGGTAAAAAAACAAATGCCTACTTAACGGACTTTGTAAACAAGAAGGGGTTATTTACAAAGCAGAGGGGCATGATACAGGTGGACAAAGAAAAACATATTTGGGGTCTGCAAGAGGAATTTTAAAAAACGGATGGGATAATCACAAATGTATATGTAAACTGGAAAACGTCAAAAATTGCACCAAACTGGCTAGTGACGTGCGGAAATTTCAAATACAAAAACCCTGATATAACTCTGAGTATATAAAAAAGCTAAACCATACGTGGATGGTGATGACTGCAAATTGGGACAAGAATAAAAGTTAGCCATCATGTTTTTTTCCAGAATAAAAAATTACTAAAGAAATCAAGAGTAACATCTAGATGTAATCACAACTATAGGGACATATCAGGTTCATACAAACCTGGTTGAAGATGTTTTAAGTTCTTAATTAACTACTCCCTAATTTTGAAAATTTTCCGTTGTTTAAAAATTCCAGTCAGTGTTCGTAAAAGCCTTTGTTTGTACGTTTGAAAACCGTTGGAAAATCAGATTTTATAAGTCGCCTGAAGATACTGACTTGTTGAGACCTAGGTTGCGGAAGTAACTCATTTCCAAATGAAAGATATTCAAAAGTTTACAATATCAAGGTATTGAATACTTTTTATTAAAACCGAGTAATGGTTGAATTTAATTATGAGCCAAAACTAAGTATATATACTTGTTATCCACATACAAGACAGTTTCGCTGTATCACAGCTCATCAGTGTATTTAGATACACACTTGCTGCTGGTCGGGATCGAAATACGACCGATTAGGTGTCAGACAGAGTCGCTAACCACTAAGCTGTAGACGTATGGAATCAGAGAAGGGATATTTTAGCGGGTATACACACGTCAGTCGTCAGTCACCAAAAGAAATCAATTCATTGCTAGCGAGTAATGCATAAATTGAGGAAATGGTAACTGTTATATATATATATATATATTTCTGTGTGTGTGTGTGTGTGTATATACATAGAGATGTTTATGATAATATTATTTTTAATGTATGCTTAATATATAAGAAAATGTGCCAACAATCAGACATAGAGCGTCTGCAAATATAAAAGTCAATATTGCGGTCAACATCGGGTGTTGATAGGCTGTTTAATAATTCATCGTAATCTTCAGGCGTGAAGATTTCATTCGAGCATAAAACACTGTTATTTGTTTTTGTTGACCTCAGTATTCATATATATATATATATATATATATATATATATATATATATATATATATATAATTTTTATTATTATCTATTTCTTGATTTTTTAATTGGATTTTGGTCATGATAAAATTAAATCAGTGCACATTTTTTATTTAAAAGTGTTCAATACAATTATATTGTAGAACTTTTGAATATTCTTCATTTGTTAACGAGTTATTACGCCACCTAGTTTTCTAACATGTGGTGTACTCGGACGAGTTCATCATTGCTTCCTTGGATTGTAAAATTTTGCAAAGTAATTATAACAAAAGAACCGTTCTATTTTCATTTAGAATTATCCACTTGGCAATAAATACTAAAAATAGTATGAAATACAGTTTCAATCTACAGGGTGCGATGGGTAAACTGTCGCTATTTGCCTTGTAAAATTTTGCAAAGTAATAATAACAAAAGAACCATCCTATTTTCATTTAGAATTATCCTCTTGGCAATAAATACTAAAAATAGTATGAAATACATCTTTTCTTTGAAAAAAAACTGTAATGACCTAATAATTATGGCTCGTAGTGTGTGTGTGTGTGTGTGTGTGTGTGTGTGTGTGTGTGTGTGTGTGATCTGTTTACTAAAAATCAAAGAAAAGTTTCCAACTCATTTTGAATCTATTTTTATGAAGATAAGAGTATCAAGAAACACAAGATGACAATTGGGTTTGGATATCACCTCGTAAACGAAAACAGGAAAAAAAAAAAAGGAATCCAAAGGAAAAAAATAGCCCATTTGGAAGGAAAGATGTAGAAATTAATGGAGTTGAAAATAAGTAAAATAAGAGAAGAGATTTAACGATAGGGAATGAGACGACAAAGCATTTTGTAAGGAGCCCGTTCTCAAGCAACATTCATTTGGGAAAATATGCAGTTATTGACAGAGTTATCACTGTCGCCAGGAGCTCTTCGCAAAAGTACAATCATGATATTGTCCTAGAAAAACTAATCGCTGCCAAGTGGAAAATCTATTCGACGTGGGTAGGGTGTTAGCAGTGACAATAAAACGAAATAACGATAAAACTATAAAATAGTAACCATTCAATGAAGAGCTCGTGTCAAAAGTGAGCCGACATGAATTTTCACGATAAGATTGGTGTCGTCATCTTCTGGTCTGTTTGCAAAAAGGCCATAGCGGAAGGAATGTCATGGTTAGAAGGAATAGGGTCAATGACGGTTTGTATAAAGACAGGGGATGAAATGAATGCGTGAAGTAGGAAATGGAGTAATAAACTGCAAGCTCCGTTCAAGACCTCCGCATGCTGAGGATGCGTTGACAGTTCTTGCAGCCTGTCCCCACTGGTGAAACGACAAAGCAAAGAACCAATAAAATTAGATGATGAACACGACATGATACAAATGAAAATCATTCATGGCTTTCTGATCGGCTCATCGTCTGACATACACTGTTTTTATTTTCATAGAGTTTCTCCGTTTTTATAAAGCCTTTCAAATTTTCGGTTTCTCTTCTCATTGTTGTTTTTTCTGACTTTATTTATTTCGTTCATTCTTTCTTTCTTACGTTCACAATATTTCGTTCTTTCTTTATTTCGTTCTTGCTTTTCCCTTTCGCTTATTATTTATTTATTTATTTATTCCGTTTTTCCTTCCCGTTTTTCTTTCATTTTTACTTCATTAATATATTTCGTTCATTCTTTCTTTCTTACGTTCAAAAATTTCGTTTTTTCCTTATTTCGTTCTTGCTTTTTCCTTTCACTTATTATTTATTTATCTATTTATTTATTGCGTTCTTCCTTCAAGTGTTTCTTTCATTTTTGCTTCATTAATTTATCTAATTCTTTCTTTCTTACATTCATAAAATTTCTTTGTTTCTCTATTTCGTTCTTGCTTTTTCTTTCGCTTATTATTTATTTATCCCGTCTTTCTTTCTTTTTTACTTCATTAATTTATTTCGTTCATTCTATCTTTCCTTCTTTCTTTTTTCTGACTTTCGTTCATTCTTTTCTTTTTTTCGTCCTTTCTTACTCTCGTTTATTTTTCCTTCTTTCTTACTTTATTTCTTTATTTCATTCTTTCGTTCATTCTTCCTTTCTTTATTGTGTTTATTCTTTCTTTCGTTCTTTTTTCGTTCGTTAATTATTGTTCATTTTTTCTTTCTTTCGTTCTTTCCTCGTTATTTTGTTCCTTCTTTCCTCCTTTCTTCTTACTTTTTTTATTCCGTTCATTTTTTTTCTTTCGATCGTTTATGTTTTTTATTTATGTATTCCATTCATTCTTGGTCCTGGGTACGACGGTAAACTGCAACCGGCAACAAGGCTTCTGATTGGGAGGTTGTGAGGAGCATTGAACCACCTCTTAATTGAGGTTGTTCCCAGGTCTACACTGATCCGAAGTTGTAGCACCTGTTAGGTTCCCAGCTATGGGCAAATAGTTAACCCCCCAAACTGGGGTCAAAATACTATAAAAGTATAAAATATTTTTATAGAAATATATATGCAAAAACAGATTTATAGAAAAATATACATTTTTAAAGAAAAAAGAAATTATTTCCATAGTACATTTTTGAAGGAAAAAAATTATTACCAGCATTGCATTTTTTAATACAAAACTAGAAGATATCTTCAGTTTACTAAAATACAAAAAATAAAAATGACATTTTTTTCATCAAAATCTGATCAAATCAACATTCTCACTAAAACTGAACATTAAAAAAATACCTTAAAACCCTACCTTTTTGGCATTAAATAACCCACAAACGTTGATATGCCATTAAACAAAACTCAAACCATTTATTCTTTCTTGCTTTCGTCTATTATTTTTCTATTTATATATTGTATTCTTTTTTCTTTCGATCTTATTTTCTTGCTTTCGTTCTTTCTTTTTATTCTTCGTTTATTTATTTCGGTCATTCTTGTTCTTTCTTTCTTTCTTTCTGTTTTCTTCGTTTATTTATTTCGGTCATTATTTTTTCTTTCTTTTTTTCTTCGTTTTTTTATTTCTGTCATTCTTTTTTCTTTCTTTTTTTCTTCGTTTTTTTATTTCGGTCATTCTTTTTTCTTTCTTTTTTTCTTCGTTTTTTTATTTCAGTCATTCTTTTTTCTTTCTTTATTTTCTTCTTTCTTTTTTTCTTCGTTTATTTAGTTCGGTCATTCTTTTTTCTTTCTTTCCCTCTTTTTTCTTCGTTTATTTATTTCGGTCATTCTTTTTTCTCTTTCTTTCTTTCTTTTTTCATTCTTCCTGCATTTATTTGTATATTTTGTTTATGCTTTCTTTCTTTCGTTTGTTTTTACTTTCTTTCATTCTTTGTTTCGTTTTTCTTTCTTCTTTTCTTTATTTATTTATGTGTTTCTTTCGTTTATCATTTGTTTTCTTTTCATTCAAGCTTTCGTTCTCTAGATTGATTTATTCCGTTCATTACTTTTTCTTTCTTTCATAGTTTCGTTTATTCTTTCCTTCTTTCTTATTTATTTCGAAAATTCTTTGTTTCTTACTTGTTTTCTTAATTCATTCTTTCTTTCTTTCTTAGTTAATTCATTCTTTCTTTTTTCTTTTGTTCATTGTTCCTTTATTTATTTATTTATTTCGTTCATTCATTCTATTTTTTGTCTTTTGTTTCTTACTTTCGTTTAAACTTTCGTTCTATCTTTTCTTCTTACGTTATTTATTTATTTCGTTCATTCTTTTTTCTTTAGTTCTTCTTTCTTACTATTATTCATTCTTTCATTTTTTCCTTCATTCTTTTTTTTACTTTATTTAAGTCTTTCATTCATTTTTTTGACTTTATTTAAGTCCTTCATTCATTATTTATTTTTTTATTTTACGGCTACTTTTGTTCTTTCTTTTTTTACATTTGTTCTTTCTTTCATTCTTTCTTTCCTTCTTTTTTTCATGCTTTCTGTTTTTTGTGTCTTTTTGTCTTTTTTGTCTCGTCCATTTCATCTAGAGATAAATCTTTCCTGTGAAACGACATTTATATCGGAGTAATAATCTCTAAAAGGAAAATAGATTTATTTCTGTTTTAGAATTTCTAGCCTTCCAACCACCACGCTGCTAATTCTTAGCTTACTCAATCAAATACTTCACTATCAAAATAAGACTGAGCTCCCTGTAACAAAAAAGACACGAAAATAATATTCACTAATTTATTCAGGAATAATAAACTAACTAAACCAGAAATAACGGAATAATAAACTAGCTTAACCTGAATAACAGAATAATAAACTAGCTTAACCAGAAATAAAATTATAAACTAGCTTAACCAGAAATAACAGAATTATAAACTAACTTAACAAGAAATAACAGAATTATAAACTAGCTTAACCAGAAATAACAGAATAATAAACTAGCTTAACCAGAAATAACAGAATAATAAACTAGCTTAACCAGAAATAACAGAATAATAAACTAACTTAAGCAGAAATAACAGAATAATAAACTAACTTAACCAGAAATAACAGAATAATAAACTAACTTAACCAGAAATAACAGAATAATAAATTAGCTTAACCAGAAATAACAGAATAATGAACTAACTTAACCAGAAATAACAGAATAATAAACTAGCTTACCCAGAAATAACAGAATAATAAACTAGCTTAACCAGAATTAAGAGAATAATAAACTAGCTTAATCAGAAATAACAGAATAATAAACTAGCTTAACCAGAATTAAGAGAATAATAAACTAGCTTAATCAGAAATAACATAATAATAAACTAACTTAACCAGAAATAACAGAATAATAAACTAACTTAACCAGAAATAACAGAATAATAAATTAGCTTAACCAGAAATAACAGAATAATGAACTAACTTAACCAGAAATAACAGAATAATAAACTAGCTTACCCAGAAATAACAGAATAATAATCTAGCTTAACCAGAATTAAGAGAATAATAAACTAGCTTAATCAGAAATAACAGAATAATAAACTAACTTAACCAGAATTAACAGAATAATAATTTAACTTAACCAGAATTAACAGAATAATAAACTTACTTAACCAGAAATAACAAAAATATAATAAACTAACTTAACCAGAATGAACAGATTAATAAACTAAGTTAACCAGAAATAACAAACCTTAATTTGTTGAGAAATAATATACATTAGTTTAATTAATATGTTTGGTCTGGATTCATAAACAATGATTTTTTTCAGCAATTGGTCAGTCGGTAAGAATCATCAGTGAATCACCTTTGTGCAATAATGTCTTTTTCGATTCATGACTAACGACGTAGATGTTTCTTCAGTAGGTTACCGCTTCTTTCTGCGGTAGACTGATTGTCAACCAAGCCTATATGACCGTGTCTCTCTTCTTATTCAAACGATATGTGATCGGAGAAAGAGATGGATTCGTACCTATTCCAAGGTATTTGCGCCTAAGTGTATGTAACGAAACAGACTTGGCACCAGACCAGAAATACTTACAGCTGCTTCTCTCATTCTGTAATGCTCTATCTTGATTGGCATTCGAGCCTTGTACAGGGTGAATACCACTAAAAAATGTTTAAGATAAAGTTTTGAAGGTTCAAGAAATCATTTGAAAACTCATTAACGTTTCTTCTTTCTTAACTTTTCGGTATAAACAATATTTATCTGTTGTTGTTTTCTATTTTACCATGAGAATATATACACATTCTACGAATATATTAACACCAATAATTGGTTTTGAAATTGTAATTATAATTTCTCGTGCTAAACGGTTTAACTGAGATTTGGACGACAGGCCTAATAATATTTATTCTTCTTTAATGTGACGAATTTTTTTTTTAATCATATCACCACGAGCAAGGCGGTAACGCCACTGATGTGCACGGGGCTACATAAGATTGAAGAGATTAGAAAAGAGAAAACCGGAAACCACATCCTAAACAGGAAACAAGGGATAAGCATCTTCACCTGTTCAATAGATATGGGTGGAGTGTGAACCGGGCGATAGTTTAGTCTATCTACTCCAATTGAAAAAAAATGAGTGAGAAGATTGGAAAAGAGAAAACCGGAAACCACATCCTAAACAGGGAACAAGGGATGAGCCTCTTCACCTGTTCAATAGACGTGGATGGAGTGTGAACCGGGCGATAGTTTAGTCTATCAGGACTTACACGATCCTGACCACGCATATTCCAAAACCTATTTTCTCATCCTCTTTCCCTCAATCTGAATTGTGAGTATGAGATTATCAAGGCCCTTTTGTGGCCAAGAAATTTCAACTCTCTCTTCCTGATGTTAAGTATAAATTCCCTTTCTTGCTTTCATTCTTTTCAGAAACACCCCCTGCATGTGTCAGTAGAACTACATTTCTGTTGCTTGAAGTCTCTTCTTCATTGTTGAAGAGAAAGACACTTGAAGCAAGCGAATAGTGGTTCTACAGAGAGATGCTTTTAAATTTTTTTTTTTATCTTAAACCTTGTCTACGTGGCGTCTTCCTTCAAGATATGCGGGAACACGCTTTTCGACTACCTCTTGTCCTTTGTAGCTTTTAATAAAAACTGTATTTTAGTTATATCCTAAAATCTGTTGTCTCATCAATTTACAAAAACTCGATAAGGAGATTATGTACTACATTCCTCTCTTATGCCTTGTTAGTTTCAAACTCTCGAAACTTTCTATCCTCTATAGAAATTTCGGTTGTCTTTTTCTGAATATACGTGACATCTTTGTTTCCATTTCCACTAAAACATTCGCGTTACACAGATGTTAGTTCACGAATTTTTAACATCCGTCTGTATGATTTTATTTTATATTTTTAATCATTTGCCCCAAGCAAGGCAGTTTTATTACCACTGGTGCGCAGGGGGCTACATAGGGAGAAACTGATAATGGGGTGTAGGTTATAAGGGTTTCAGGAAGAGAATAATAAAGGGATGAGAATACTAATTTGATGGCGGTGGAGTGGATAGAAAAAAAGATCTTGAGAGAAAGGATGCTACTCATTGACATAGAAGATGACTATTGACCTTACATTTATATTCTTGGAGATTGTAGCTGTCGGAGAAGCAAGTGTACGGAAGGAAATTCCACAGACGGGAAGTGCGAAAAAAGAAGCTGATGGAGTAGAATTAGCATTTACATTTTATTGGTTTCACAGTAAAATAATTGCTAATCTTGTGGCTCGAGTAAATTCATATATAGGGGACACTAGTGAGCTAAGTTGATCGGAGCAGAAGCCGTGAAAGTATTTGTAGATGAGACACAGGGAAGCCACATCATGAGAGAGCGACTGCAGCCCAGATGCCAAATCGGGATCGATCCCATTACAGATTGTCAAGAACCCCGGAGTAAATAGCAGATGGGAAAAACTTCTTGGCCCTACACAGTGAACCGAACTTCTTAGCAGCGAATTTAGCTATGGATTCGATATAGTAATTTCATTTGAGGTCTGATGAAAGATTTAGGTCAAGGAGGCGCAATGTTTTGCTTTCAGGGACACTAGCCTGTTCCACGCTAATGATGGGTAGGATCGATTGTCTGCGGTAGTAGCTTCGTTTTGGAAACATTAAAATTTACGAGTAATTATCACAGTTCACAACAGATTGGAGGTTTTTTTCAAGCTCAGCCAAATTCGTTGGAAACAAACTCATAAACCTCTTCTATATGCAGGGTCTATATGGCCCGTATTCACAATGTTACAGGTGGGCCGATATTACTTAAAACTTCACTCTATTTTTATTTGGCTTAAAGACCATATCACGTTGAATAGCCCGATTCTCGCTCGATTAAAGAAGTGAAACAACGTTGAGTCTGGTCAGTATTTAGATGGGTGACCGCTTGGAAATACCAGGTGCTTGTAAGCGTTTAGTGAAGGATGTGCGTTGTGGTGCAGTGGATATCGGCTTGGAAAGAGAAATCGGCGAGCCGAGTTCGAATACCAGTTGAATACACTGCATTCACTTAAGCATTGGAACCTTTGGGAAAGGTATTAATCCGTCTCTTCTCTCCAGTTATGAGTTAAATAACAGGGTAGGACTTATGGAACCTACCTTTAAAAACAAATCCCAATGAATCTTGATACTCGAAAGAAAAGGTATTACTAGACACAAAACTTATAAAAAAAACAACAATAAATTGTTGAAAGAAAAAGGTATTACCAGCAATAAATAAATAAAAATTTAGTGTGCAATAAATGACCCGCCGAGGTTAATATGCCATAAAAACAAACAACCAACCAACTAACATTTTATTTGTTTCTAATAATATTTTCCTGTTTCTCTATATGTCTGGGAAGCTTTTTTCGTTGTCAAATTTTTGTCCTCTGTTAAAATACTTTCTAGACATTTAAATTTTTGTCATTGTTTGGTTTTGGTGACTCCAATTCGTAGTCTGATTTTCGGGGATATTTCTGTTGTTGTTGAATACATATTTCCTATTCTTATCATTGAAGATTAGTCCTTATCATCGCGTTTATTTAATAACTTTTCTACGAATTACAGTAGTTTTCCTTCTACGTTTGCTATCAAAAACGAAATTCAGCAGTGTCACTCAGTTTCTTCAAGTTGTGGACAACCTTAGTAAGATATGATGAATTTACTAATGAAAAGGTCTTACATGCCTTATTGATTCTACCAATGAAAGTACATTTGGTATACTAATTTCTTCTTCATTAGCTTCTTTTCTCGTACTTCTGCCTGTGGAATTCCCTTTCATTTATTTGCTTTCGCAGACAGCTAAAATCTCCAAGAATTTAAATGTAAAGTCAATAGTCATCACCTATCTCATTAACCTGCATCCTCTCCCTCATGCTCCTTTCTCCGTCCACTCCACTCCCATCAGTATTTTCATCCTTCTCTTACCCACTTCCTAACACCCCCTATAACCTGTAAATCTTTCTTATAACTTTACTCCTATGTAAACCCCTGCAAAAGAGTAAAATGTCTTGCTTGGGGCGATATGATTATTAAAAAAAACTAGAGGCGATTGTTACCTGATTTCTGTAGAATTAAAAAAAAACATGTTAATATTTACAAGAAATTTATGCAAAAATAAGGAAGTGGAAAATAAGAGAATATTCGTGTGAGGTTTGGTTGCAAGCAGTAAACAAGTGCTCACTTTTCTGAACAAACAGACACTGTGAAATCTTGAACAAATACGTCAATTCTGTGTTTATCGGAATCGAAAAGTATTGGCATTTTAGCAGCAAGTGCGATAAACACAGAAGCCAAAATGTTACAAACAAAATCACCTGTGAAAAGAGAAGAAAATAACAGGCCGTTAAGTATGGCTCATCGCGCCTCTGTGCTAATTTTGTCAAACGTTCTGAAAAGGCGCTATTGTTAGTAGAAAAATAAAATTATTTCATGACCACTTAACAGTTATGTAAAGATGATTTGAATACATGTTAAATGTTACTTTTCTAAAAATGAAAGACAGAATAATATACTTCTTCAAGACTGGGAGTAAACAACCTTACACAACACTCTTTGATTTCCTGTGCGTGCATCTATAAATTATGATTATTTTTATTCTTATTACAATAAACGTTATTTTTTGTGGCTGGGTTGCTATCCTTGTATATTTTTATTTTATTAAGTAGTAAAATAGACCGAGCATGTGAGCAATGACGAGTTTTTGGAAAGGATAGAAAGGAAAACGAAACTAATACTGAACATCAGGAAAAGACAACCGACGTTCCTGGGGCATGTAATGAGGAAAGAGCACTTGGAGAATCTGATACATACAGGTCAGATAAAAAGAACTATAGGGTTAAGACGCGTGTAGCATACTTGATAGGTTTGATCAATTGGATATTAAAGCGGGGATTGAGTGAGGTAACAGAAGAAAACGTGCCACAAGGGACAGGGAAAGGTTGAAGGCCACGATCGCCTACGTCCTGAAAAGACAACGCACATAAGAGAAGAAGAAATTAGTATCATCACTCTCAGGTAAAATTGTGTCCGGCGGAAATCGAACTTTCCTCTTTTTTTAGCTCCGAAAAGACAACTTTTTGGCTCCATCAGTTTGGGCACGGAGCATGATTGACAGGGCAGTCTGAATACACTGTTAAAGAAGATATGTTTTTCATGTTGAGCCTTTTATAAATTTGTCTCCTGTCCGGCATTATTTCTCATAAATATAAATGTTATTGCAGTGGGCTTAAGCATTTTTAAATTTTTAATAATCATTGAAATTAAAAACAAGTTTAAATTCAGAGGTCCTTCTAAAAGAATTATGCTGACACGATTCAAGCAGGCGTCAATATTCTTCATTTTTTTTTTTAGATTAGGGAAAACAATTTTTTAAAAATATAAATCTTATCTGCGATTTTCTAGTCGTCTGTTAAATGAAAATGCTAAAAGTACACATGCAAAGTTATCAACGCTATGAAACGGTTGGTTGAAGTGTGCAGTGACAGGAAAATTTTAGTCGTTGTCTTTGATGGGACTTTTATAATTATTGAACCAAAGATTTCAATATGGAAATTTTATTAGTTGGTAAATTAAATCTACATATTCTAAAACGCAGACAAGGAACATATTTCATTTCGATTATGTATATATAAATATATATAACTGAAATTTCGTGACTGTATTGAATGACGTTACTAAGCAGCCGTCACGTTATGTTTACTATATTTGACTGTTTCTGTCCAATACAGTGCAGAGAGAGTCATTACCGTTTTAATTATCAACTAATAAAGATGTTTCGCATCATATTTTTTGCAAAGTAAACATTATCTTTAATTCCGTACATCATCAACATATTGTGTCGTAATGGTTTTGAAAAAAGGGAAGTGTACGAAACCACTAGAATAGTGTTGTCGCAAAAATTTCTCATGTTTTATGCGTTATCTGTTAATTTCCATACTTTCTGGGAAAAAATTGGAGAGGGGTTTCCTGTTACAATCTTCTTGACTGGTTGACAGCCTAGGTGAGTTTGTTTGAAGGAAGAACAAATTGTCACATGCTTTTCTAAATGGCCTGTGTATTAAAATGACTACAACAAACTTGAAATTGAACTCAACTTGTCGAATTTGCATTCTACACAAATTGCTAGGTCTGATTCTAGAAAATTTGATTCATTCTGTCGAGCTAGCTAATATTTTCCGCCAAATCTGCTATTCGGGTCTGCATTGAATATTGCTGACACACCAAGTCTGGTTCTATTACGAAAAATTATTTTGAAAATATACTACTGTCCATGACCTGGTATCTCGAATTTAGACTGCTGAAAACAAACTTGTCCGTGTCTTTTATATAAGTATTTCCAATTTCAGAAGAATATGCGTTGTGGGGAATTGAATGTCGGCTCGGAGTGAGAAAACGCAGAGTCGAGTTCAAATTCAAGTGAATTCGTTGCAATCACTTACGACCAAATAACCTTGGGAGAGGTATTAACCTGTCTCTTTCCGCTAGCTATGTGTCAAATAACAATACAAATTAGGTTCTGTAAACATTGTTGGCAACCAGTCTACCACAGAATTAATGGCAAACTATTGCGTAAAGATTTTCCGTGCAGTCAGTTATATCTTTTTCGAGACATGATCGTCCAAACGTATATCACGTACGGCAATTGACTGACTGGATTTTGCAGATAGGCCTCATAATTTTACTGTTAAAATTTGCACAAAGTAACTGAATATTTTGTTATAATAGTTTCTTCGTTTGTATTTCTTACTTATGAAACGCTTTAGCCTATATCTTTCCAGTTCAGGGCACCTCAGTGTGGTGTAATGGTTAACAAACTTCTATCTCTAAAATCTATTACAACTGAGTAGTGAGTTATATCATCATTGGGTATCACATACTTTCGGTTTGGTGCCAAAATAAACTACTTTCTTTCCCGTTAAAAACGATCCTCAAATATTTCTATGGAATGCCAATCATCCTCTTCTGTCTTTTTTAAATCTGTTCTTTTGTGATCTATTTTCGCAGTAGTGTTTTCTGGGTTCCCTTCACAGATTTCCATAAGATCACTGAGGTTAAGCATCGTCGAGCCTGTTCTTTAACTAGATGGGGGACCCTTTGGGAGTACCAGGTGCTGTATGCGTGAGTGGGTGGTAAGAGATAATCGCTCGAAAATATCAATTCTAGGCAGAATTCCAATTTTCGTTGGCTTCGTTATATTCAATAACGATCAAATACTCTTGGGAAAAGGCATGAACCCACTTTTTCTCCCTCAAGCTATGGATTAATTAGTAAGACTTGTATTAATAATACATTATTATCACAAACACAAAATTGCTATCTAAAAAGCAAATTATGGATTTAAATAAACTGCAAAGGTCTAATAAATGTTAAAAACTGACTTCAAGAATCAAGTGATCATCTTGAACCTTTATGGGTTTATCGCCTTGCTTGGAATCAAATCATGCTATATACTTGATTTTAATAGATAGCTAGATGTGCCTATAATCGAAATTTAGTACATAATAATTTCATGAGGTTATTGTACATTGTTAATATTCCAAATTACTATTATACGTTGTTAATATTTTGTACATTACCCGTTGGAAGGAAGATACAAATTCTTCGTCATCCTGCAATATAACATGTCATTCCCTAGGGTTGCGTTTTCGAAATGATTAAAGATTGCGTGAATTCTTCTGACGAACTTTGAGCTGGTCAGTATTTCAATGCGGTGACACATTCCTCAGAGAAAGTTTATTGAGTTGCATGCGATTTGTAGCATGGTGCTTTGTCTTGATGAAGATTCCTGCCTTCAACCAAATTCTGGTATGAACAGCTTTTACCGTAACTAGATAACGCTAACGCTATTCAGTCTGTTGTCAGTTGAGAAATAAATTAAACTTTATTTAACTATTAATTTTAATATTTAATCAAGCATCAAACCTTGTTCCCGATTCTTTATAATGATCAGCCTGTAGGTTGGGTCATTTGTTTTTACGATAGCCTTGCTGAAAATTTCTCGCATATTTAAATGTATCTTTAATCTAGTTTCATCGCTAAATCGGATATTTTTGCAGGAAATTTTATCGCATATTTCATTACTCTATAAAACATTTAATGTTGACTTGGAAAGCATTTTTATCCTGAATTCCTACTTATTCAGTTCAACTTCTCGAAGGATAAGCTTAATGATATCTATTGGTTAAATCAGGTTATGTCACAGTCCTTCATCCCTTGTCTTGCAACTTTTTCAGGCTGAGATTTCCGGTTTATAGAAAAAAAGGAAAGGATATTGTATAGAGAGAAAAAGAGATATATATTTTCTCTCTCCTATTAGTAAAGAGTTTATTTTAATACGTTTTTACTACTATAGCTACGGCACATATCCTTGACCATCTTCACTGTCTTCCATCGTAGTTTCTATGTTTTACTATGGTTCCAAACAATGACATAATGCAAGAACACGCTGTAAGAATTTACACCAAGACGAAGGAAAATGATACTTTTGAGAAAATATATTTAGATATGACCAACAAAAATACGTAGATGTGCGTTCCGGTGCAGTGGATATCGACAAGGAACGATAGATCGGGTTGCCGACTTCGAATTCTAGTTGAATTCTTTGCATTCACTTACGCAAAGATTAATACCTTTGGGAAAGGTATTAATCTGTCTCTGCCCTTCATTTATGGGTTAAATAATAGTACAGATTGGCTTTTCTAGCCTTGGTTGACAACCAGTTGTACCGTAGAAAGCAATGCCGACCTACTGCGAGATAAACTTCTGCCCAGTCAGTCATGTCACTTTCAAGACATGATCGCCCAAAGCGTGCATAACGTATGCCACTTAACTGCATGAAATGAAAATTATATCTGTCCCAGTGAGTCATATCTGTCGCACCGCGGCACTCTAGAAGCGCCGTGATCCTCTTACGTGTGCAGTGAAATATTATATCTTTCTAACTGGCTAAAATACTTTATCACTTTTATTGCAGTTTTCGATTTCGTATTTATGCGAATTAGGCTTCTTATTCTTAACAAAAAACTAAGAAACGAGAAAGACTACGCTCAATTGAAAAGGAAATTAGTGTACTAATTGCACATTCGACCAAACATCGAAGAAATTATGAAAAAACAATAGGCTCAGGTTAAATAAGCTGCACAAACATTTAAAAAGAAACTCTGAAATAAAGTAAGTTCATATTGGTGCTACCATAGCGTGAGATCTATGTCAATATATCGTCTACCTAGGTGTAGTGTCGCGTGTAGGTCTACCGTGCCTCTCTCTAGACGTGACCATGATGTGGATCCAGCGAACAGGAGCACACACTCAGACAACTGAGCGATCATAGTCGTTTGCTAAATCGAGGATTCTCACAGGTGTTCTAGTCACATGTTGATAATTTTTTCTGAAAGATGAGAAAAAATACAATTATCTAATCATGCCATTTTTAGAATACATACAAAGTGTTTATCGTGAAAATAAATATCTTCTTGTATGTGCCCTGTTCTTTCAGGACGTAAACGATCATGGCTTTCCACGTTTCTCTATCCCTGGTGGTTCTTAGCATGCCTTCTCCTGTTACACCATGCAACCCTCGTTCTATCATCCACGAGATCAGGCCCTTAAAATATGTTTTCCGCTGCTTTCTCCTGTCTCTTTTCCCTCTATCTGGCCTGTTAGTATCTGGTTCTCCAAGCCCTCTTTTCTCATTGCGTGTCCCAGGATCTTCAGCTGTCTCTTCCTGATGCTCAGTATTAATTTACTTTTCGTTTCCATCCTTTCCAAAGCTTAATCATTATTTACATGCGCGATCCATGATATTCGCAGCATCCTTCGGTACATCCACGTTTCAGTTGATTCAAGATTTTCCTTCATCTTTGATGGTATTGTCCAGCATTCACTGCCATATCGAAGAACCGACATCACATAGCAATCCAGTACTTTCTTCTTTGTTTCTAGCCAAATTGCCCTGTTTCTTTATACTTTACTCAACTTCTGGAATGCTTCCTTCGCCATGCTAATTCGCCTTCGGATCTCTGTGTCGCACTTTCCGTCTTCTGTTATAACACTTCCCAGGTATTTAAATGTTTGTACCTACTTGATTTTAGTATCTCTGTCCTGTAATCGGCATATTGTGCTACCTTTTTTCCTGATGACTATGCATTCGGTTTTCTTGCAGTTTATTTGTAGTCCTTTCTTTTCACTCTCTTCGGCTACCTTCTATAGGGGGTCTTGTAGTTTCCTTTCTGTGTCTGCTATCAGATCTGTATCATCTGCGTACCTTATATTGTTTAAATTGTGGCCTCCGATGACGAATCCAAGCATAACATCTAAGGGTTCTCAAAATATTCTCGCTTTACAAGATGAACACATCCGGTGCAAAGTACACATCCTTGTTTTACGCCCCTTTCTATCTTTGTATATTTGCTGAATTCGTTACCTGTCCGTATACAACCGATACAAGGTTCTTGATTACTCTTAAGTTTTCCTAAATATGTCAAGGCTGCCGAGCATCTACATCAATTCTTTTCGGCATATTATGTCAAACGCCTTCACATAATCAATAAAGCATATGTATAAGTCCTTCTTCATTTGTATTACCCTTTCAGAGAGCATCCTAATCATATATATGGCGTTTCTTATTTTAGTGTCTTCGAAGAAACCGCACTCTTCTTGCCCTATCTCTGGCCTGATGCATTTCATTTGATAGCGTGATTATTTTTATCATTGTACCTTTAACTAACTGACATACACATTACTCCTTCAGTGGTCTCCAAAATAATTTCAAAGCTTAGCCATCGTAAAGCGAGCGGCAGTGACGGAATACCAAAAGAAATATGCTCCTGAACTCTCCTCTGTTCTCTCTAAACTCTATAACTACTTCCTCTCTACTTCTTGCTTTCCTTGCTTTCCTGCCTGCTGGAAATTCTCCTCTCTGATTTCTATATATAAAAATACCAGAGAGCCCTCTAACCCCGCTAATTATCGCTCTATCAGCCTCCTACAGATCTTTGACAAAGTGTTCGAAGCCATCATCAACGCCGAAGTGGTACAACATCTCACATCCCACAGACTATTCTCTGACAAACAGTATGATTTCAGCTTCACTATGTCTACTGCTGATATGCACATGACCATCACTGAGTATATACACCAGGCTCTCGACAAGAACGGCGAAGCCCGAACTGTTTCTCCAAAGCGTTTAACAGAGTCTAGCATGCTGGCCTTCTATGCAAGCTGCGGGGATATTGTTTGCCCTAATCCAGTCATTTCTTTCAAATCTCACAATGAAGGTAGTATTGAACGGACATGCCACCTAATATTATCAAACGAACGCGGGTGTCCCTCAAGGCTCTATTTTAGGTCCTACGCTTTACTTTATCTACATTAAAGATCTCCCCGATGTAATAAGATAACAAGTAGCCCTATACGCTGACGACACTATGGTTTACTCTCGCCTTGGTTAAAAATATACCGCGGCTGACAAAGCAAAACTCGCAGCTGAGCTTGAGAAGAACATCCACTCGTGAGATACTGGAGTAAGAAATGGCTCGTGAATTTTAATGCTATCAAAAAGAAACTGCTATCTATTAACCACCACAGACTTTCGCTCCTACCCCCATCCATTAGCATAGATCAGGCTAGTCTCCCTGAAAGTAAAACACTGTGCCTTCTCGGGTTAACTCTCACAACATACCTCAAGTGGAATTAATATATAGAATCCATAGCTAAATCCGCTGCTAAAAAGGTATGTTCTGTGTGTAGGGACGGGGAATATTTTTCTCATCTGAAAAAATCCCGCACATATGCATCCGCCCGTGCATTGAATTCTGCTGTCAGATATGGTACGGTGCTCCTACAATTCACTTAGGGGTCCGTTACAAAATCCAGCGGAGAATATGTAATGTGATCGATTCCGAGTTGACAACTTGTCATTTTCTCAAGGTTGCAATATGGCTTCCCTATGTCTCTTCTACAAATACTTTCACGGCTTCTACTCAGACGTACTTAGCACACTGGTACCCACTATATATAAATTTACTCGAGCCCAAGATTAGCAACTATGTCCCAGATTTGTATTGTGAAACCAATAAATTGTAAACAGAAATTCTACTCCTCACTTTCTTTTCTCCCTTCCGTTTACTTGCTTCCCTGACAGCTACAATCTTCAAGAATTCAAATGTAAAGTCAATAGTCATCACCTATCTCACCAATTTGTATCCTCTCTCTCATGCTTCTTTATACGTCCACTCCACTCTCGTCTCTATTCTCATCCTTCTCTTACCCACTTCCTTACACCCCTATAAACTGTCACTCTTTCTCATAACATTCCTCCTATGTAACCCCCTGCAAAACAGTGGCAGTAAAATGCCTTGTTTGGGGCGATATAATTATTTAAAAAATTGTATACATTTATAATGTGGATATAAAGTGGGGGATCAATTCTACATTACAATCAATATATAACCTGATCACTCACTTTATGGCCAAGTCATCCTTCTCTTACCAACTTGTATCCTCTCTCTCATGCTTCTTTGTCCGTCCACTCCACTCTCGTCTCTATTCTCATCCTTCTCTTACCCTTTTTCTGACACCCCCTGTAACCTGTCACTCTTTTTTCATAACTTTCCCCCTATGTAACCCGCTGCAAAACAGTGGCAGTAAAATACTTTGCTTGGGGCGACACGATCATAAAAACAAAACAAAAAATTCATAGATACTAAATATTAATATAAAGTCTAAATAAACCTATATGCACAATACACATACAATATTATATTACAGTTCGGTGCTTCAGTAGACCTCAGGCTATAGTCGGAATGGGAGGTAGACCACACCGCCAAACTGAAGTAGACCTCACGCTGTCGTAGCACCGTTCATATGTGTACTTGTATTTAAAAAAATACATAGTATTATTTAATAACATTTAAATTTATACTCTTAATTTTTTGCTAAGTGTACCGTGATGTTTTTATTTAGTGGCGTTGTTTGAAAATGTTGGGAAACACGGATCTATTCTTTGAAAGTATGGCAATCTCCAAATTAAAAATGGGCTATGATCGCCTACGGGTTGAAAGTTCATGACATCTTTAAAATAATCGAAAAATATTGTATCCATTGCTACGCTCACTGATCATTTACTCTGATAAAATGCATAACTGCTTTTCTAAAAGTTAAATTTTAATCTCTTTATTTATATGTAAATTTTCCAAGCTTAGCTGTGCTACAAAGACAAAAGTATGGAGACCCAAGTGGATCAAAATCAATACTCAGTCTTAATTTATCTAGGTAAACATTTCACCACATTGAAGTGCCTAATGGTTTTCTAAGCATATTGTAGCTTAGATTTGAAACACTGACAAAATTTTAAAGCACTCAATGATGGTTGAAATAAATAATTGTTTTATTGTTTCTAATCACCGTTGTACTGTTGGAAGCACGCACATGGAATTGAGTGATTTCTAGCTAATAGAAGTTAGAACAAAATTATAGTTCGAATTGTCTAAATAAATCTCTTGTAGGATTCTGGATTATAGCCCTGGTCAATCGACATTATTTTTTAATCGTTGTGGCGCAGTGGATATCGGCTCTGAACGAGAAATCGGGGAGCAGAGTTCGAATTCCAATTGAATTCCTTGCATTCACTTACGCGCAAATACCCTTGGGAAAGGTATTAATCCGTCTCTTCCTTCCAGTTATGTGTTAAATAATAGGACAGATTGGGTTCTATAGCCTTGGTCGGCAACCAGTCTACTGCAGAAAGCAATGGCAACCTACTGCGGGATAATCTTCTGCCCAGTCAGTCATGTCTCTTTCGACACATGATCGCCCAAGCGTGTATCGCGCATGGCACTTAACTGACTGACTGATCACGAAAAGGCAGGATGCATTTTGATAAGCAAAGCATGAGCGTTTGACTTACTCTTAATTTTCGTAGCGGGTACAGGAAGTGAGTTCAGGTGAAAGTAACCGGTGTACAATCCGCAAGGCTTTTTATTCATTTACCCCCAAGCAAAGCAGTTTTACTGCCACAGGTGCGCAAGGGGTTACATAGGGTTGAAGTGTTAAAAAGGAGGGACAGGTTATAGGGGATGTCAGGTACAGGCTAAGAGAAGGGTACTAATACTAATGTGATGACAGTGAAATGGACGGAGAAATGAGTATGAGAGAAAGAATGCTAGTCAGTGAGATAGGAGATGACTGTTGACCTTACATTTAAATTCTTGGAGATTGCAGCTGTCGAGGAAGCAAGTAAGAATTACTACATCACGTTGATGTGTCCAACTGATTTTAAAAGCTTAGTATAGTTGGGATACAAATCCGAAATTATGTATCACTTCATGAGGATCGAACACACTTAGTCAGTCAGTAAAATACCATATGTAATACACACTTGGGCGATCATGTCTCGAAAGGGACGTGATTGACTGGGCAGAAGACTATCCCGCAGTAGGCTGCCATTGCTTTCCGCGGTAGACTGGTTGCCAGCCAAGGCTATAGAATCCAATCTGTCCTGTTATTTAACCTATAACTTGAAGGAAAGACGGATTAATACCATTCCCAAGGGTATTTGTGCGTAAGTGAATGCAACAAATTCAACTAGAATTCGAACTCGGCTTCCCTGATTTCTCGTTCCGAGCTGATACTCACTGCACCACAACGTACATCGAACAGACTACATAGTCGTAATAGATATAACGAGGCAGGCATGCTAACCATTACCCCAAGTTGAAGTGTACAAATGAGTTTCTGGGCGTAACTTAGATATGGCATAAGGCCGAAAGTATGAAACAATGATCATCCTACTCACCTATCCGTCATAATTGTTTTATCGACACAAGTTCAATAACCACTACACAACGGTGAAGATCCCAAATGATCATTAAAACATGCATATGTGTGGTACAGGATCAAAAGTTCGGGGCACCCAATGAGATTCTAACTCACCCGTAAATTATTAGTTCTCCCCTGCTACGAGATAAGTCATGACTTCCAATCTGGGCTTTACAAAAGAAATGAGGCTGATATATCCCAGCGATTATAATATAAAACTATTTTTGGCGTTAAGAATTATATAATACTATAATATTGCATGTGTAAAAAAATATATAATACTACAATATTGCAAGTGAAAAAACATGATAATATATAAGTACGACGGAGCGAAATAAATTATTACTAGTAACATAGTTAATAGTGCAGATTGCAGTCGCAATATGAGTGGAGTAGAAAAAAATTTAAAAAAAAATATTTTTGAAATCTGAAAAACTAGTTGAAAATAGAAGAGAATAAAAAGAGAAAAATATATTTTGCCGATATAAAAGTAATAGGTCTGACGAGGACACCATTGGCAGCCATTATGTAACTAAGAAAGATACCATTGGAAACCTTAGGTTTTATGGCTGGTAGAAGTAAAAAATGACGGTGGTCAAAACACGACTGTCGAAAATTTTTGATGAGGTTAAAGAAGCTCAGATCCTTAATTCCCGAATTCGCCGGGAATGGATTTAACTTGAGAAACAAATGACGTAATTACTCGAACCAGAAGAAGAAGACGAAAAGAAATGATGTCAACAGAAATAATGCTCTTTCATTGGTTAAACCAAAGGGACAAAATAATTCTACCTTAAAATGTGGAGGCGGAAAGAATTTAATTGACTAAAGGCATGGACACTCGCGTCCGTCATGCACCCTCCCAAGAGAATTTTGGACAGGCATAAAAACTAGAGCGCAAAGAGCCAAGTTCAGTTGTTGTTTGCTGTGCCGAGCTAACACAGACAGGACGAATTGACCGCCGCCGTCATAAAGACCCATCTTCAGCTGTTTCAGTGAGGCTTCGTTGAAAATCCCTGGTAAGACTTAGTTTTGAAACCGTCAAAACTTGTAGAAAACCTTGAAATCTACGATTAGAATGAACAAACATTTCTCTCAAACAAAAATTTTCGCTCCGTTGTAAGAATTGGAATTCGACGACGATTATATTCTAAATCTGTTTGCTGCTTTATTATTATTATTATTTAAAGATTTTTCCGCAACTTATCCAGGAGTCATCGAATTTATTTTATTCTGGGGCTGTTCTTCTTTTTATTAACTCAAGTGTGCACGCGTGTCCTGTCTGGTTTGAAGTGATAAAAATACGGCTAGCAAAATTTCAACGCGTTTTCCTTGAGATCAAAATTCACAGGGTGTTCAAGGTGGAACATCGTTGTAATAGCCGATTCGAAGACAAGGTACAGTGACGACTCCATCACGACTAGCGACCCGAGGGCGTCGTCATATCTAGTGCCGTGTTGGTTTCCGGACGTCGTCTTAATAATAAAGGCTGCAAGTCGAAATTTCTAGCACCTGAAGAAGGCCGAAGCGTACAACAGCTGAAACGTCGTACAAATGGCAACAAAGTTGAGGACAATAGTCCGAATAATATCTCATTTCAGAAATATGAACAAATACAAAAACACCATTTGTTTGCCTGAAATTACTATCTGAATTTATTGATCTTGCAAATAAAACTCTTGTAAAAAAACATTTTTTTCTTCCTAGATTAAAATCTGCTGTAGCACAAGTTTTACTCTATATGCATAAATTTAAAACAGTTTCCAAATATTTAAATTAGGTAAAAGAAATTAAAAAGTTGAAAGGGCAAATTAAATGCCTCTTTCTTGTTTTTTGTTTCTGTATCTGTGAACTTTTTTGAACTCCTTATAGCAGACATGTATTTTAGGCTATTACTCTTATGGGCAACACTGTAAAAAATGAATATTCTGATTGATAGAATAATAAAATTTCCATCTAAGCTGCTTGACCCGGCTTTGATATGTTTGTAAGTATAATATTTGCTCTATTAACATTATTTGGACTATTGTCATCATTTTTGTTGCCATTTGTACAACGTTTCGGCCGTTGTACGCTCCAGCTTTCTTCAGGTGCTAGGAATTTCGAACCGCACCCTTAAAATCACTGTGGTATATCATTCTCATCCCTTGCGTAGAGCCGCTTTTAGTAGTCATGAGTTATCTCCATCTAACCCTGTAAATTACTTGTTCATCACTGCTGTAGCCTGGTATTGAACTAACAAATTTTTGGGTCAAGTCACAGGAAGTAAACAACATCTCTATTCACTGATGCATGTGTCATTAATATTTGCTACCAAGTAATTTTGGTAATTGTTACCAAGGAAATAAAATGATATATACCAAGCAAGTTATTGGGAGCCGATAACGAACAAAGAAAAAAAAAAGAAATTGAAAAACGACCTTAGGGTGAAAGTAATATTTGAGTTGGCAAAAGCTCACTTGGGTCACTTAATTTCTTTGTTTCAGCAAGAATAACAGAGAACAAACAATCTCCAAATAATGAGCGATTTGCAAGGAGAAAAGGAATGAAAAAAAAAAAAAAAGAAAAGAGAAAGAAAGCACGACGCAAAATGACTTCCGGATAAGAATAATATTTAATTCAGAGAAATCTCATGCCGAGTTGGTAGGTCAAATAAGATTTTTAGTGAGAAAAAGCGAGTAATTTGTGATGTGAAAACGAATGAATTTTAAAAAAGTAAACAACAGCGCGAAACGAAACATGACTTTCGGGTGAAAATATTTAATTTGGTAGAATCTGATGCTCATTTGGGAAACTCAATCTACTTGTTTTTGAAATAACAATAATATCTGCTAAGAAAAAATCAAACTCATTTTGGATTGCGAATAATTTGTAAAACCAAACGAATGAAGGAAAAATAGAACAAAACGAAAAACGAACTCTGGTAAAAAATAATTAATCTGTTAAAAAAATCAGGCTCACTTAGAAAATTCAATCCTTTTGATTTTGTAAAAATAAAAAACAAACGACCTCTATGTAGGTCATAACAAACAAACGACCTCTATGTAGGTCATAAGTCACAATGTGAAAAGCATTGGGGAAACACAACGTCGAAAGAAAGATTAATTTGGGAAGAAAATGACATTTAATTATACAAGGTCAGTTGGATGGTTTAATTTTTCTGCCGAAAAAGGTAATAATTTCTGTTAGGGATGAGAAACGACACATTATAGCGAGTCAGTCAGTTATGTGCCATACGGGAAACACGCTTGAGAGATCATGTCTCAAAAGAGACATGACAGACTGGGCAGAAGTTTATCCCGCAGTAGATTGTCATTGCTTTCTGCGGTAGACTGGTTGTCAGCCAAGGTTATAGAACCCAATCCGTTCTGTTATTTAACTCATAACTGGAAGAAAGAGACGGATTAATACCATTCCCAAGGGTATTTGTGCGTAAGTGAATGCAATGAATTCAACTGGAATTCGAACGCGGCTCCTCGATTTCTCGTTCCGAGCCGATAGCCACTGCACCACAACGCACATAAAAGATAACGAAGAAAAACTGTGAGCAACCAAATACGAGTATTGGTCGAAAATAATATTTAACTGAGAAAATAAAGTTAATGATAAAGAAAAAAAAATGAACTTATGCATAAAATGGAGAAGAGATAAGTAATTATTTAAAGAAAGAAATTGAAAATACAAGAAAAAAAGAACGATTTAAAATATATAAAATGTTAGTTCTCTTGTGGGAAACAATGGCAAGTAAAATGAATAAATTAAGAGAACTGATCGAAAAAAATCTTAAGTTAAAAAAAGTCATATTGCCAAGAAGACAATAAAAAAAAAAAAAAAATGAAGAAGTCTGAAGAAAAACAGAAAATATTTTTAATGAGAAAAGACTTCAAAAATGAATTCAATTAGTCTTGAATTATAATTTACGGACGGCGCGTTTCCATGTCAATATGAAGAAAAGTCAGGGTTTTATGTTTATAATATGTGACAGCGGTGAGATTACATCCAACTGAGAAGTTGTGAGACACTGTCTTCTGTAAATATTACTTCTGATTATAAGGCGAAAAATCATTATAATATTTAATAAAAAAAATGAATTCGCCGATGAACATTCAACGAAATATATTTTGTATTTTGAATTTTGATTACACAATCTTAATGAGGCTATTACCTAAATGTGCGTTGTGGTGCAGTGGATATCGACTCAGAACGAGAAATCGGAGAGCCGAGTTCGAATTCTAGACAAATGCCTTGCATTCCCGCGCAAATAACCTTTGGAAAGGTATTAACCTATCTATTCCCTCCAGTTATCTGTTAAATAAGAATTTGTTCCATAGTCTTGGCTGTCAACCATGCTACCGCAGAAAGTAATGGCAACCTACTGCTGGATGTGCGGATGTGCGTTGTGGTGCATTGGATATCGGCTCGGAACGAGAAATCGGGGAGCCGAGTTCGAATTCCAGCCGAATTGATTGTATTCACTTACGCGCAAATACCCTTGGAAAAGATATTATTCCGTCTATTCCTTCCAGTTATGGGTTAAATAACAGGACAGATTGGGTTCTATAGCCTTGGTCGGCAACCAGTCTACCGCAGAAAGCAATGGCAATCTACTGCGGGATAATCTTCTGCCCAGTCAGTCATGTCTCTTTCGAGACATGATCGCCCAAGCGTGTATCACGTATGGCACTTAACTGACAGACTGACTGCTGGATAATCTTTTTCCAAGTCAGTCATGTCTCTTTCGAGACAAGATCGCCCAAGCGTGTATCACGTATGGCACTAAACTGACTGACTGATTACTTAATACACTACAAAGATTATACTTGTAAACATTTTACTCACGAAAACAGACAGATACACACATACGCACACACACGCGTAAAGAACACGGATAAATATACGAAACTGTCAATCTCTCCCTGCATTTATCTATCTACTAGCAGTATAGCCCGGCGTTGCTCGGGTGTAATGAAAGCTTTAAACTAATCTATGGTACTGGAGCTCAGACTCTTTGGACGTTGGCACGAAAGACTAAAAGGCAATAGTTGTTTCCAGTTAAAGCAAAACCGTAGGCTAAAAGAAAAATGAATGGATGTAAGTCAAATTTTGATGTCCTGGTATCGATATCAAATAATTTTTTTCCTCTTAAACTGAATTTTGAAAACTAAATAAGTCCTCTGAGTAAATGGTATCTTGGCTGAGAATAAGAACTACAATTATACCTACGTAGAGCCAAACCCGAAGCAAAAACTAATATAAAAGGGCTGAAAAATACAGACATACAGGCAGATTAACAGATACACACAAACAAACATCTTGCCTTTTATATATATATATATATATATATATATATATATATATATTATCGATTTTCTGAACTATTTATGAACTGCAACCTTGGAACTTCTGAATATCGTTTCTTATGTCCTTGTCTATGAGTGTATCAAATTTGAATAAAATCGAACCACTCCTTCTATAACCCCAGTTTTTTTGATTATCGATTTTCGATATTTATCGGGGGTACCTCGACACAAAACCTAGCTAAGAACACTCGCAAACGCTTATTGTACAACTGTGTAAATTTTCAATAAAATTGTTTCAGCCGTTTCGGAGTCTATAGGTAACGGACACACACACAGACACACACACACACACACACTGATAAAGTTCCATTTATAAAGAAGTTTAGATCAGATAGATAAATAGATAGATTTTTCTACTGGAAGGTTTACTCTGACAATGTCCGCTAGCCACGCGAAATAGATGGTTATCTTACGGGCAGTTTATATTGATAGGCAGGCAAGATAACGGTTAACTCCGAACATGAAGAGGTTAAGATTGTAGTAATAAGGGGAACACACTCTTGGTTGTTTGTTCCACAGAGTATTGATTCGTGGGAATATACTGTTTGCGCTGAACTTACTTCTTACTGATGTAATACGGACGGAATGGGGATGTAAGTGTCATGTCTGTTCGTAGATGTAAAGTATAGATCTGGAGCAAGAAAGGATAGTAGTTCGTCTCAGTGTTTTCCATATTAATAGCAACACTAAAACACTCGTTACATCCAGACTTTGATATAATGGTTGGAGGGCGGAAAATAATTATTTTGAAGAAGTATGCGGATACGCTTTTAAAATCTATTAAAGAAAGTCAGGACTAGGCCGCTCACACTTAAAAAAAAGTTAAAACTGAACTATTTCCGGACTCATTAAGAATCAGATATACATATATCGCTTGCATTGCTTCGTCGTCGTCCTACAGCCTTGGCCGAGATAGAACTCACTACACCCCTCCAGTATTCCATGTGTATTTGGAACCCTGGCGCAGTTTATAACGAAATTCATAATCTTGTCAAATAGCTGAATACTTGATGCTTCGCCAGGGCTACCAATGGCGTTTTTATTGTGACACCAACACTGGATGGGTTGCCTCCAGGCCCCATCCCGTTATTTAACCCATAAGTGGAGGGAAGTGACGGATTAATACCTTTCCCAAGGGTACCAGTGCTTAAGTGAATGCAGGGTACTCAACTTGAATTCGAACTCGGCTCACCGATTTCTCTTTCCAAGCCAACATCCACTGCACCACAACGGACGTCTGTCACTGCATTGCTGACATGGTGTTTAGATCCGGGGATTATAGCGGACTCAACAAAGTTTAAAGAAAATGTAATTTACCTAACAATAATTAGTACAAGTAGCATTGTCAGCTATAAAAAGTGACATATCGTGTGAATGCTACTATTTTCATTTTAAGCGATAGCCCGCCTTTAAGAATGCTTTGTGCAAAAGTGCACAATTTCCTGGCTCTTAATGAGGTAGAGGATAGTATGATATGGCAGCATTTACAGAAGCCGTAAAAGAAGTCGATCATTTTACTTCCATCTTTAGCGATGGATCGTATATAGGCGTTCCAGGTCGGGTGTGCGTTTGAGGCCTAATATTCCCTCAATGCCCGGAACCTCCTCGAGGGGATATCCGTTCATCGCGAAAGACGGTAGCTCGGGGTATGATCGTCGATGTAACTTGTTTGGTGTTATGGTACCATTTACAGTGGAATGGACTCTTCCTCCGTCAATATAATACTAACCTGGATGACTTTCCTGTCGGAACGCAGTCTAGAGGCAGTCTTGCGTCAGTCGTGAGACAGTCGAGACGCAGTGTAACTATACATTTCCAACATACACTTCTATTTGTTGGCTACTAACACTCTTACTTGTGTATATGTTCTGTCATTCTAAGACACCGTTTGAACCTACTTTCTTGTTTCCGTGCCTTTCTACCTAACACAAACAGGCCACAACAAATTAACGACGAAGATTCGCCACAACATTTGGATTTGGAGGCAGTGAATGTAATCATACTGTTTTTTTTTTGCGTGTGGGAAGTTAGCATTAGATCCGAAAAGGTGTTAGCTCTCAATCTGTTACCGTCATGATATGCGCCCGTATGTCGTCATCTCGTCGGCATAATTGATTACAAATGAGTATATTCCTAAGCAGATCATTCATGCAAATAACAAAGGGTTTTGTGCTTAGAAGTGATCCCTGGTGAATGCATGCGTTGGTCGCCATATCCTTAAATGACTTATTTAATAACTATTTTCAGGGATATACCTGTTAGAAACGTATTCAAACGATTTGAACTAAAAGACCGTTCCAGTGTTTTCATAGCTAGAGAGCTTGTATAAACAACGTTGTGTCCCAAATTGTCGAAGATATCTAATTATATGGTCCTCAAGGTGCGTGTATGTGTGCAGTCAAAGTTTCAGTAAGTCTCGTCGTACATGAGATTGTTCCTATTGAGATGCTTCAAGATCTTTTTGATTAAATCCACAAAAGTTTACTGATTACATTGAGGAGATTGATGGGTCTATGATATGATGGGACTATCCATTCCAGAGGGGACCAATTCAGAGATTGGAACAGCAGTTTTGGGACCAGCATGATTGAAAAAAGTTTTGGAGAGCATATTCTCTCATATAAGACAGAAATTTGTTTAAGTCTGCCTTCGCATAGTGAAAAACATTCTATTGAACCGTAAATCAGGGGATGTCATTGATATGGAATCAATTTAGACGCTTACAAGAGAATATTCAGGCGTGCATATGGGGGTTAATACATTTGCTAAACATGTGTTCAGAGAAGGATTTTAAAAGAAAAAAGACAAGGAGGTTAGGTTCGCCTGTTGTCTCTTCGCATCCAGGACACAGTTGGATGATATGTCTGCCTTAATCATCGGTTTTGTTCGCGTGGAATAACAACTCTTTGTATTGAAATTTTAATATGGGAAAGCTGCACTTGTTGTTGCTGCTGCTGCTTTTTCTTCTTTCTTTTCTTCTTTTTCCTTTTCTGATACTTCCTACTACTCTTCTTTTTTCTTTTCATTTTCTTCTTCCACTTCACCTTCTTTTCCGTTTCTTCTATTCATTTTCTTCTTCCTTTTCGTCTTTTGTACCATTTATTATTATTCTTCTTCTATTTCGTATTTCTTTTCCTCTTCTCCCTCTTTTACTTTTTATTTTTCCTCTTCTTCTTTCTTATTTTCTTTTCTTTTTTCTTCTTCATCGTCATCTTTTTTTTGTAAACTTTTCTTTTTCTTCTTCTTTTTGTCCTTTAGTATTCCTCGATTTGTAGCTTTTTTATCTTTTTCTGCTTTCATTTCTTCTTTTTCTTCTTTTTCTTTTTCTTCTTCCTCCTCTTCTACAATCGAACTGACCCAACTATGTTCTAATGTGGTTGGTTGATCACCGCAGCCAGGTCTTACCTGACATCCCAATTAAATCTATTGTCTGTTTGCATAAAGGTACGGGACGTTAGATGCATTCTTCTCTTTGATTCTCATGGATGCAGTTTCAGTAAAGAACGGGTCTACTGGGGATAGATGAGAGAAATAAAAAGGAGGAAGAAGCTCTAAAAACAGAAGCAATTAAGAGGTGGAATTTGTAAGGAAAGATGAAAATGAGAAGAAAAGTAATGCCAGTTAGAAATCTGAACGTGCAAATAGAAAATTGAATGTGATAAAAGATGAAAAAGAAATTTTAAATACAGGAAAGGATAATAAATAGAGAAGTGAAGATTTCTGGAGTTGAAAAGAGAGACATCTGAGTAATTTCAGTGTCCCGCTCTTACGAAAGTGTTGTGCTTTAGCCAACAATATCGCTGGCGGCGGTCTCTGACGGAAACCTGATTCTGATTGGATGCCTGGCCCCAGGCTCTGCTTCTAGACAGATGAACCCAAAGACCGCACCGTAAATAAAATTCATAGGCCTGTAGGGTGTGGCATGTAGAAGATTGATTTGGGTGTGCTTGGAATGGGATCTCTGAGTTTGTGCACGGATCTATGAAGCCGACCAGATTGGCTAGCTGAATTTTCTGTTTGATGATGGCCGTGGAAAAGGCCAAATTTTTTTCAAAGTTATATGACCAGAATCTCTAGCACCATTCTTCCTTCACCATAGCCAACAATCTTGATTTGGCTTACAACGAAACCATTTTAAATCTCATTTCAACAGCCAAACTAAATAACTTCGTTTGTCTGTTTAACTCTCGCGAGTTTATTCGATACTAACGTCCTTTATACGTTTTTATTCATATATTTATCATAGATTAACAAACAAACATATGCACAAGTATTCGAATGTCAGTCCGACATTTGAGATTTATTTAAATTTGTATATTTTATTCTACATTTTCTTCACCAAATACAAAGAAGCACATGCAAGCGAGCATAAAGGTTACATACGTGAATTGGAGGAATTTATGCTAGCTACATTATGATAGGATGTGCGTTGTGGTGCAGTGGATATCGACTCGGAACAACAACTCGGAAAGCCGAGTTCGAATTTCAGTTGAATTTCTTGCATTCACTTACGCACAAATACCCTTGGGGAAGGTAATAATCCGTCTCTTCCCTTCAGTTATGGGTTAAATAAGAGGACAGCTTTGGTTCTGTAGCCTTGGTCGGTAACAAGTCTAGCGCAAAAATTAATGGCAACCTACTGCGACATCATCTTCTGCCCAGTCAGTCAAGTCTCTTTCGAGACATGATCGCCCAAGGCGTGTATCATGTATGGCATTTAACTGACATCATGAAAATATAAGTGTTTGGTTAACGCGCCAACAAGTTTGAGAAACTATATTTTTGCTAGGAATTGGTTTGACAGTGAAAGATGCTTGGTGGCCATGAATAATCTCACTTGTTACAAAGCATTCTTAAAGGCCGGCTATCGCTTAAAATTAAAATAGTTTCATTCAAACGATGTGTCACATTTTATAGCTGATAATGCGACTTCTAATTTTTGTCAGGTAATTTAGATTTCCTTTAAGCTTTACGATGTGTACGCTATAATCCCCGGATTAAACACCATGTAAGCAATACAAGCATTATGTGTATATGTGATTCTTGAGATAGAATATACACTACCGGCCATAATTATTAGGCAACCCCAGTGTTTTAAAAAATGATGTTTTTCATAATATTTTTAGTATTTATTGCCAAGTAAATAATTGCAAATGAAAACAGAATGGTTATTTTCTATTATTGCAAAATAACATGCGCATCAAATGAATTTATAAATATTTAATAATTACCTATAAAGCAGTTTCATCAATGAAAGAATGATGAATATTTAGGGCGATTCGGACGATTTCATATATATATATATATATATATATATATATATATATATATATATATATTAAGACTGTTTGGATAAAATTCTTTATAGATTAGCGGCCATAAAAGGAACGGAAACAACAAAGACATAAATATGTGCATTACTTAAAAAGCATTTCATGATTAGCAATGGAATTTTTGCCGAATAAAGATGTAATGCATAAATATTATACAAAATTACAGAAATTTACGTAATATTTCTTTTTTTATTAAATAAAGATTAAATGGAACAAAGGAAATAAGCTACTGGTTAAGGAATGATCTTGTTAATACTTGATTGTGTTCAAAATGTTAACGAAATTTAATATTTGTTAAACATCTATTTATTTTCAATGGCTTCTCTGCATCGACGACCACATGATCAAATTAATGTCTTGCAAAAATAGGTGATCCTGATTTTTTAGGGTTTCTTTTCTGAGCCCTTTCTCCAATTATCTTTCAAACATTTTCTATTGCATTCAGGTTGGGGCTCTGGACTGGCCACTTCATTAGGGCGATTCCTACTTCTTCAAATAAAGCCATAACCTTCTGAGTCTTGTGGAAAGGTGCATTGTCCTGCATGAAAATAGGAGATTCATTAAGCTTATGTTGTAATCTTGTACCACATGCTGCTGAAGAAGCATTTTGTAAATCTCAGCATTGATATTGCCATGTACGCGGATGATAGGGCCAACTCTGGCAGATGAAATCATTCCCCAGACCATCACACTACCGCCACCAAACTTAACGGTTTTCTTGACGCATTAAGAAGACAGTCTTTCACCTGTTCTACGGCGTACGTAGTTTTGTCTTCAGAAACAAATATAGTAAACTTGGACTCGTCACTGAAATGAACTGTATCCAATTGTGCGTCAGTCCAAACAACATGTTCTCCCGCATACTCCAGGTGTGTCCTTTTGTTTCACTTTGAAATGAGGGGCTTCGGAGCTGGAATACGGGCATGCAATCTTGCATTTTCTTTTAACTTGCGAGTATCTGTTTTCCTTGAGATGTTTTCTGTCTCTTCATTAAATTTACGGGCAATTGATGTAGCAGTTTCAAAACCTTTTTTTGTAAATATTCTAACAAATTCTTCGATCATCTCTTTGCGAAGTTTTTGGGGGTCTGCCGGGTTTTGGTTTTGCATCTAACGTTTTATCGGTTTTATACCTGCTAATTACACGATGAACGAGACTTTCAAATCTATGAACAATATCAGAAATTTCTGAAATTGACATTCTTCTTGATAGTTAGCGATAATGAGATTTTTCTTCAAAAGAGAGCGTTTTGCTTGTAGAACTTGGCATATTGCTTAAAAAATAAAGTCCTAATGATAAATGAACTTTTACTTATTGTTGAAAAGCTCCATCGAGTATTTTAAAAATGTAAATTAAAAGTTTATCCAAATTATTAACATCGTTCCTTAACTCTTGTCCATTACATTTCTTTTGTTCCATTTAATCTTTATTTAAAAAACTATTATGTAAATTTTTGTAACTTTTTATAATATTTATGCATTACACGCTAATCTTTATTCGGTAAAAATTTCATTGCTAATCATGCATTACTTTTTAAGTAATACACATATTTATGTCTTTGTTGTTTCCGTTCCTTATATTATGGCCGCTACTATATATATATATATATATATATATATATATATATGATATGACTTTTTGGCTAAAACTATATATATATATATATAGTTTTAGTGGAGTCGGAACCAGATAATAGGGAAGTCAATCTACGCCTAATAGCAGAGGGGAAAATAATAAAATAAATTTTCAGAATTATGGTGGATACGTTTGAAAATCGATGCGGAAGTATACTTTAGAAGGAACCGATAATTCCTAAATAGGAAACAAACCACTAAATTATTTTAAAAGCCCGGATATGAGTGTGAACCGGACCATATGCAAACCTATTTAATTATATTGCTTTGATGTGCGGCTGGTGTAACTGATAAGAGCACGGAATTTTAAAACGGAGAGCCGAGTTCTAATTCCAGTTGAGTTCGTTATATTCACGCTTTAATATCTCTTGAAAAGTTTGAATCTACCTCTTCTAGGATTCTTATCTCTTAAAGAACAAAATTGTGTACGAAATACTTAGATTTCGACCAGTAGTGCTGATATGTTGCTAAACAAAAACAAGCAACCAACCTTTTATTTCATTAGACATAGATAAAAAGTAACACATTAAATTTAAGTTAATACAATAGTCAATCAGTGAAATGCTCTATGTGATACACGCTTGGGCGATCAGGTCGCTTTCAGCCCATGACTGAATTTCCGCAGTAGGTTGGCATTTCTTTCTGTGGTAGACTGGTTACCAACCAAGGCTATAGAACTCAATCTCCCCTGCTATTTTGTCCTTGGGTGGATGGAGAAGAAAAAGGTTAATACCTGTCCTAATGGTATTTGCGCGTGAGCAAATGCATCGATTTCATTTAAAATTCCAACTCTGCTTTTTAATTCACAGCTGGAGGGACGAATGATGGATTTCAGGATAAACTTGAGTCATTATTTTAGTTACAAAACCAAGCTAATCTTCGGTTCCAATAGTTTTTCATGGCAACGTACGTGTATAGAAATACAACGGAAAAAGTCCTTATAAAGAAATTTGCATAGTAGCCTGAGTTTAACATCTCATATCTTTCATTGTTTTGTCTGTCGTTTAGTTTTGCTTCCAGCAGTGTATGTTCTGTTTTGAAGAATTTGAAAATTGTGCTCATTATCATGACATTCACCAATGGCATTTGCAATGTCATGACATTTTCAAGGGAATTTAATGGTAAGTGAATAGAAGGAATTCATCTAGAATTCGAACACGGCTTTCCGATTTCTCAGTCCTTTGAAGGGGTAGGTGACTTGTGAGAGAGAAGGAAGCATTTAATAAATTCTATAAACTGTGCTTACACCGTGCAAAAGAAAGTTTCTCACTATTGAAAGTGTTTAACCCACAAGAAAACACTAGATATACATAAATATTGAACAAGAAAAATTTTTGAGTCTCATTAGACAATACAAAATTAGCAAGAAGACAAATGAGCAAAGAATGCAGTCTTAATAGTGATGTTTAAGTTGGTACAATACGGGGTATTACGAAATTTAAACGGCGTATAGCATAAAATATCATAATCAACCATTTAATATGGGATGCTATAAAATGGCAAAGGTAGTTATATTGATTAATGCAAAATCGATATACATTCTAATGCACGAGAATACGTAACAAGACCAAGGGAAGGAAGAAATATTGCAATAAAGTGGCTAAAATTTGTGGATGGAGAGAATCTACGTAGTATGCAACTGCTACTTTATCAGCTTCTTTGATCGCACTCCCCGCCTGAAATTCCCTTGTGTTTACTTGCTTCACTAACAGCTAACAATCGCTAAGTATTTAAATGCAATGTCAATTGTCATCTATTATCTCCTTGACTTGCATCCTTTCTGTTGTGGACCTAGATTAAGTCCGGAAGAAAACTGGAATCCGGTTATTAGTGAAACATATATATTTAACGAAATTCAGTCATTTAAGTGCCATACGTGATACACGCTTGGGCGATCATGTCTCGAAAGATACATGACTGACAGGGCAGAAGATTATCCCGCAGTAGGTTGCCATGGCTTTCTGCGGCAGACTAGTTGCCGACCAAGGCTATAGAACCCAATCTGTCCTGTTATTTAACCCATAACTGGAAGGAATAGACGGATTAATACCTTTCCCAAGGTTATTTGCGCATAAGTGAATGCAATGAATTCGGCTGGAATTCGAACTCGGCTCCCCGATTTCTCTTTCCGAGCCGATATCCAATGCACCACAACGCACATCCGTTAACGAAATTACAAATACAAAAAGTGTTGTACGTCAGTCAGACTGCCAAGTATTAGACCGGAGTGACTCAACTCAACTCAGCCACGAGAGCCATATTCTCCCTGTATTCATAATAATAGGAAGAGTTCATTATGGTCCAAAACGGGTAGGTCCCATAACAATAATAATGTTTTTTGTCTAAGATTTTCTCGCACTCTGTGCGTCATAGTAGTTTTATCACTTTTCCTGATGTGAAATAATTTTAGAAAAAATAAAAATCAGTTTTAAAAATACTATCGTTCACCCAATAAGCGACTTTCTGTTCACGGTTATTGAATGAGGAGTGTAAGATGAAAGTAAGAGATGGGTAGAATCAAATAAATCTTATTAGAAATGAAGAAGGATTAAGGAATGGCCCTTGATTTGAAGATTATAAAATTCTAGTCTTCAAGGAAACATCGATGTAGCATTTTCAGGAAAAAAAAACCAAAAAAACAATTTAAATGACTCGTTACGAAGCAGATATGGAGGGAACGTTCGTGATACTACACTTTTATTTTTGAACACTCCATAATTGTTGTGGATCCAGAATAGGTCTGGAAGAAAAACATGAACTTGGGTATTAGTGAAACATATATATTCAACGAGTGAACTAAATATAATGAGTGTTACACGTCAGTCTGACTGCCAAGTATTCGACCGGAGTGACTCCGCTCAAATCAATTCAATACCGAGAGGCATATTCTCCCGGTATTGATAATAATAGGAAGAGTTCATTATAGTCCAAAACGGGTAGGTCCCATAACACTTTCCCTGACAACCCTTGAACCGTGTTCTTCTTCCTTTCCACTCTACTCTCATGCAGTCCTCGCTAGTGTTCGTATTATTCTCTTATTCATGCTCTGACCACCTGTAACTTGTTCCACTTTCTTATCATTCATCTCTTAAGTCACCCGTCTGATAGTCTCATATTTTTATTCTTCGACAGCAACCGTTGTATGGAGCAGGAGAGCAGTCAAAATCACGCACAAGAAGAGGATGTCATGAGTGAGAAGCTAGCGGTTGTTCTCTTCAGCCAAAAATTATAGACTTTATATAGTCTTTATATGCTTACGGCATATCACGTTAAAGATCATCGAAATTAAGCATCGTGAGCCTGTTCATTACTTTGATGGGTGACCGCTTGGGAAGTCCAGGTGCTGTAAGCGTTCAGTGATGGATGTGCGTTGTGGTGCAGTGGATGTCGGCTCAGAAATAGAAATCGGTGAGCAGAGTTTGAATTCCAGTTGAATACCCTGCATTCACTTAAACAATGGTACCCTTGGGAAAGCTATTAATCCGTCACTTTCCTCCAGTTATGGGTTAAATAATGGAATAGAGCCTGGAGGCACCCCATCCAGTGTTGGTGTCACAATATAAAAAAAAAACACCCTTGGTAGGGTAATTTTTTCAACGAGATGTGACTTAAGTCCGAAAACGACTGAAGTAGAATTTATGACTTCGATTTTATTTGTCACTAAGCTAAACCACAAATAACCATTCCCAATTCTGTATTCTATTTATAAGGGCATTATAATAACAGGTGGTCAGTAATAATCTAAACTTATTTATGAATGGAACTTTGTCTGCGTGTGTGTATGTGTGTGTTTGTCCGTTACCTATAGACTCCGAAACGGCTGAAACGATTTTCTTGCAAATTTACACAGTTGTACTATAAGCGTCTGCGAGTGTTCTTAGCTAGGTTTTGTGTCGATAATCGAAAAAATCGGGTTATAGAAGGAGGGGTTCGATTTTAATCAAATATGATACACTCATAGACAAAGACACAAGAAACGATATTCAGAAGTTTCAAGGTTGCAGTTCTTACAATAGTGCAGAAAATCAATAATATATATATATATAAGGCAAGACGTTTATGCGTGTGTCTGTTTATCTGCCTGTATGTCTGTATTTGTTGCAGCACTTTTATTTTAGTTTTGGCTTCGGGTTTGGTTCTAAGAATATATAATTGTAGTTCTTAGTCTCAGTCATGTTACCATTTACTCAGAGGACTTATTTAGCCTTCAAAATTCAGTTTACGACGAAAAAACCTATATGATATCGATACCAGGAAATCAAAATTTGACTTACACCCATTCATTTTTCTTTCAGTCTACGGTTTCGATTTAACTAGAAACAACTATTGATTATTAGACCTTTCGTGCCAATGTTCAAAGAGTCTGAGCTCCAGGGACATGGATTAGTTTTAAAGCTTTCATTACACCCGGCTATACTGCTTGTATCCAAATAAATTGTTCTATCAGCGATCATACAGAATTGACACAAAAGCAGTAACTTGTTTTCTGGACTTCAAAGATCATGAAGTATACCGAGAAAGAATATTATTAATCAATTTCGGATTCGGGGACAAAATTAACAAAATTATTTCTCTAACGTTGTCGAGGGGTTTTGAAGTCCAAAGTATAAGAATAAGAAAATTATTTTTCAGCATTTTAATTTAAAGTTTGGAGCGCCAATGTATACGAATAAGAAATTTTCAGGACCGGATATCTCACGGACAGCGAAAGTTTTAAAAAAGGTAACTCAATTTTTAATAAACTCCGATTTCAAGTTTACACCACGTAAATATTTGTTTTCCGATGCCGAAAACAGCAGATGGGGAAACTAAATGTTAAGTGTATGGAAATGTTTGAAATTCACAGCTATTCTGGAAATTTCAACTTTGTAAAACATGCTGGAAGAAAACCCTCACGAACACAGAGATAAAAGACCGAAAAATTAATTAACGATGCAGGTGTGAATGTATTTACCTTTTCTTGTTGGAAATCGTTTGCATTTTTAAAAGCCTCTTCAGAAACGCAGCTGCATTACAATACAATCTTTTAGTAAAAGGACTTCTTTATCTCGCCAGTAATTCACAGATGGGGTCGAGAGACTTTACAGTTTTGTTTAATTCTGCTTTCCTATTTGTTTGAATATGCGTTTTCATTTTTCTCCCTCTTTCTCTCCCGATATATATATATATATATATATATATATATATATATATATTGTGTATTTAGATAGTATTTTTCTCTATATAGGTTTCGTGAGAAAAAATGACTATAAATAGGAGAAGCACTGCGAATAAAAAAAACAGACCAACATCAATAAAATGACAACAAATTTAAGAAAAAATATAGTAAATATAATATATATCAATAATTACCAAAGAATTGGCATGAAATATAAATATAAGATAAAATCATGAGCATCTGATAATTGAATATGATGAACACAAGTAATTTATAATGGCTAACGGTAGCCGAAAGTAATCAAACGTCAAACAAGGTTTGTTTAAATATGCACCTGAAACCGGGAAATTGATTTAAGATGTAGAAAACAAATTATTCACAAAGAACATCCACGTGTTTTACTATTTAGACACACACACACACACACACACACACATATATATATATTGTTTAATTGTAAATGTTAGCGCCAAGATTGTTTTTTTAGCAATTTTAACTAATAAAATGCATTTTGTCAAGCAGTTTTTTTTATCGTAAAGTGCTCGATATTGGGTGAAGCTAGAGCCCGTGATCAGTACAAAAAGTTTCTCTCTCAACTGAGCAGATTCATGCCTACATCCAAGTTTTGAAGACACCATAGGATGTTCTCACTCGTCAGGGTTATTTGCCATTAGGGTGGCTTTTTCTTGTTTATACAGACCATTTATTATTATTATTATTATTATTGTTATGTACTTGTTTGATTTTTTTTTATTGCATATTTTTTCTAGAGTACCCGTTAATGGTGTTTAATTGATTTATATTGGGTTGGGCACTTTTATTGTATAAACCTCTTTTTTATTAGTTTGATTTTTCCTAATGATATTTTTAAGTAAAAAGAAAAAATAAACAAAAATATAAACAATCAATCATAAACAAAATGCAGAAGAGAAATCAACCACTCACAAAAAGACCACGCCCACAGAAATCACACCATGCTCTATATAAACAAGAATAATATATTTATTAGGTTGTCATACATGAAATGACGCTCTTTAGAGGAAATGAATAAAACACTTTTGAAATGTTAAATAACTAATTTATTAGGCTGTCACACATAAAATAACGCACTTTAAAAGAAATTAATAAATCCTCGGAACGAGAAATTGGGGAGCCGAGTTCGAATTCCAGTTATAATTCCGTGCATTCACTTACGCACAAATACCCTGGGAAAAGTATTAATCCATCTCTTTCCTCCAGTTATGGGTTAAATAACAGAACCGATTGGGTTTATAGCCTTGGCTGGCAACCATTCTACCGCAGAAAGTAATGGCAAAGGGATGATCTTCTGCCCAGTCAGTCATGTCTCGAAAGAGACATGATCAGTCAAGCGCGTATGACGTATGGCACTTAACTGACAAAAAAATAAAACGCTTCCGAACTTTTACATACACTAATTTATTAGCTTGTCACACATGAAACAATGCACTTTAAAAAATTGAATAAAATGCTTCCGAAATGTTAAATTACAAATTTACTAAGTTGTCACACATGAAATGACGCATTTATACGAAATGTATAAAACGATTCTGAAATGTTAAATAACTTGGATGTCACACATGAAATAAAGCAATTTCTAGTAAATGAATAAAAAGCTTCTGTAATGTTAAATGACTAATACATTTTGCTGAAATAGGCATTGTATTGATAAATGTCAGTTTTCTAACGTTTCTCTAAATTCATAAAATTAAAAAAAATGATAATCATTTGATGTGACATAACGACAAAATAATTCGATTGCCTTTTTCTTTTTTCAGAATATTATGTTTTCTATAAAATATCGAAAGTGCTTAAATAAGTGATAATCAATTGTCCTGTTGAGATAATAGAACACGAATATTATCGTGCCACTGAAATACCAGCCAAATGATATTTTTGGCGTCACATTACTTTGATTTTCTTGCAATCATGTTTTTACTCGATAGATAGAAATAAATATAAATCTACACCTTGTTCTTGTGGTCTTAAACCTGGTTTTCCTTATATACCAATTGCTCTCGTGTCTTGGCCAATCTCGCCAAGTGACAATAAGCGATCCTGCTTGGCTAATCCGAGTCAACAACACAACGTGGACGAAATCGACCCAAGCTCAGAATGGTTGGCTGGACTCAGCCAGGGATTGTCTTATATAAATGACCTTTAAATTTATTTATTCGAATGGTTAAAGGGTAGACCCTAGATGATAATCTAGTAGAACGGGTAAATTCATGTGGTCGGAGCAAAAGAGAGAAAAGCTTATGGAGTTAGGATGAAAATATTTGTAGTAAAGACAGACGGGAACCACGTCACGTCGGCGTGAAAAAGGCTGAAGTTGAGATCCTAAGTTGAGATGCTAAGTCAGGATTTATTGTCGAAAATGTAGAGATAAAGCGTAGGATCCCCTGAACAGATATGTCAACAGTATTCGATGTACATACGAATGATTTATAAATATGCAAGATAGATTCGCGAAAGATAAACTTTCTGGTTGGACGCAGAGATCCAAACCTCTTAGCAGTACAAGCAGTTATAGATTTGAGACTGTTGCTCTAAATCAGATCGGTTGAAAAAAGTGAGGCCAAGGAGGCGCACTGTTTTGCTCTCCAGAGGGCTGTCGTCTATGCTTATAGATGACAGGAATATTTCTTTATGACAGTAAAAAGAAAGGGGTTTTCTTTTGGAGGCACAACAATTTCCAAGCCATTTCTTACCCTAGTTAACCATTACTTGGGGGCCTATTTCAGGAGGAAACAGCTAGGTTTAATTAGAAAGACAAAATTATCTCGAAACAAAAAGTCAAGAATAAATAATGCATTTTTAATTACTTAAGACGTTACTTTGTTAGACGACCGAATCAATAACCAAACAAAAAAAGCATCATTTCATGTTTAACAACTTAATACAATGGAAAATAATGATGCTTTCAGTTATAAAAGTTTGAAAAGATAATCTTCTTCTATATTCTTCTATGTGCCATGTCCCTTCAGGACGTAGGCGATCATGGCTTTCCACGTTTCCCTATCCCTGGTGGCTCTGAGCACGCCTTCTCCTATTACATCAATCAATCCTCGTTCCGTAAGCCACCTGATTAGGTCATTCAAATATGTTATCCGTTGCTTTTCCCTGTCTCTTTTTCCCCTCTATCTGGCCTGTTAGTATCAGATTCTCCAAGCACTCCTTCCTCATTGTGTGTCCCAGGAACTTCAGCTGTCTCTTCCTGAGGCTCAGTATTAATTTCCTTTTTGTTTCCATCGTTTCCAAGACCTCATCATTGCTCACATGGTCGATCTATGATATTCGCAGTATCCTTCGGTTGCTTCAAGTTTTTCCTTCAACTTTGATGATATTGTCCAGCATTCACTGGCATATTGAAAGACGGACAGCACGTAGCAATCCAGTAACCTCTTCCTTGTTCCTAGCGAAATTGTCCTGTTTCCTAATACCTTACTCAACTCCTGGAATGCTACCTTCACCATGCCAATTCTACTTCGGATCTCTGTGTCGCACTTTCCGTCTTCTTTTATAACGCTTCCCAGGTATTTAAAATGTTGTACCTGTTTGATTCTAGTATCCGCCAACTATATTTGGCATTTTAGGTTGCCCTTTTTACTGATGACCATGCATTCGGTTTTCGTGCAGTTTATTTCTAGTTCTTTCTTGTTACTTTCTTCAGCTACCTTCGGTTCTATGGCAATAATGATTAACATTCTGAACAATGTAAATAATATAAACAAAGCAATATTTATTCACATTCGTTCGTTAAATATTGAATTACAACATTTTGCATCGTTCATAAGTTACTTTGCCTCTCAATTAGTCTGATGCGTATTAGTGAGAATTCTTACATTTAACAATTCTGAAAAACTAACGTCGTTTTTACTTCTGTTTATAAATACTTCTTGTAAAATAAAATCTATGCATTTATTTGGATAAAGTCAATCGTTTTGTTTTTAGACGTCTTTTTACAGAATTTTTTTTATTTATATGTGAATTCTTACACATGCATACACATATGCACACATATTTATATAAATATGTGTATAGATATGTGTGTGCAGCTGTGTGTGTGTGTCTCCTTGCGCCCATATTTGTTAGTCTATGGCAACGTTTTTATGAGTTTATTAATTAAAATATTCACCGCGTAATCCTGGCTAAAGGCTTTTACACGTGCTTCGATTTCTAACATTTCAACTTAAATATAAATAAATTTGAATTGCAGATTCTTTAACATCTTTGGCATTTTTCAGATTCCAGAATACAAACTAGAAAAATAAATATGTTTCTCTTAGTTAAACAAAAAAAAGAAGCAAAAAAACATGTTTGAATGTCAAGTAGTAACCGTCACTTAGAGCCAGAAGCGACTAATGGAATGAAAGTTTCGAAAGTAAAACTTTTACTGTATAAAAAAAGGCTTTTACAAGCATAGTTTATCATCAGTGTCAATTTGAGAAAGTCAGTCATTTTTATTAAACGGGTGTGAGAAATATTGTATTTTTTTTTTTGACAAACCACAATATTTCTAGTGATGTTAAAAGTTCAAAATTCGTAGCAGACAGATAGTAATTTGGATAAAATGACTAAAAATGGAATTTTATGTTTTCAAACACACACACACGGGCTTATACTTCTAATTATATATATATATATATATATATATATATATATATATCAGAAGAATCTTTTGTGAAATAAAAACGGAAGCTGATGATGGTTCGCCTGAAATGAGCCTAAACTTCCGATTCTCCATGAAATAACGTGCTGCCTTATATATATATATATATATATATATATATATATATATATATATATATATTGACAAACGACGTATAATGGAGAACAACTTAACTCGAAAGGACGCAAACCGAGGTAGACCCGTACTTAGTACTGATATTATGGTCCTATCACATGGAAACACCTGTTCCTGTATGATAACCGAAACCTGATGACTATCTCTATGGTTGATCACTGGGAAATAAAATGTTGTCAGTTTGCATCTCAGGTGGTGTAATGGAAAAACGGCTCGGAATTTGAGATCAGAGAGCCGAGTTTCAATTTCCAATTGAGTACGTTATAACCACTTATGCGCAAATACCACTGGCAAATTTATGAATTAACCTCTTCTCTCCCTAGTTATGGGTTAATTAGTAGAATTTTTATCAGTAAAGCATTATTATCTTCAAAATTTATTAAAATATAATACTATTTTCTGTCTTTATGTATCCGGTAAAAAGTTGATAAGCCGTAAAAATCAAGCCAGTCAGTGAAGTACCATACGTGATACACGCTTTGGGAAATCATGTCTCAAAAGAGGCATGACTAAATGGGCGGAAGATTATCCTGCATTAGGTTGCCATTGCTTTATCGGTAGACTGGTTGCCAGTCTAGGCTATATCGCCCAATCTGTTCTATTGTTTAACCCATAACAGGAGGAAGAGACGGATTAATATCTTTCCCACATATATTTGTGCGTAAGTGAATGCAAGGAGTTCAACTGGAATTTGAACTCGACTCCCCGATTTGTCGTTCCGAGTCGATATTCACTGCACCACAATTCACAAATCAATCAAAATGTTAAAAAGATGTTCCATAGGCGATCATTCAGAGTTGGCGAAAATGCATTAACTTGTTTTCTGGCCATCAAAGATCATAAAATATACCAAGAAATGCATACCGTTAATCCAACTCGGATTCAGATTCGGGAACAAAATTATTATTTTATTAAGGCTGCCTAAAGGTTTCGAACGACATTGTATAAGAATAAGAAAAAAAAAAATTCCAGAATTTTAATTTCCACTTTGTAGATCATTTCGGACCAAACATATAAGTTTGTCTATACCTCAGAGATGAAGTAGTATTTACATTGTTTTCACAGCTGTCTTCATCTTTATTGCCATGATTTCTATGTTGTATGCTCCGTTGTATGCTCCGGCTTCCTTCAGGTATAGTCGCTCCCATATTCTTGCTTTCCTGACGGCTACAACCTCCAGGAAGTTAAATGAAATGTCAATACTCATCTCTTAACCACTTGACTAACTCTTTCCCCACCCCATATATCCTTTCCTTTCTCTCCACCTTTGAAACTGTCACCACAGCTGCATTCTCGTCCTTTTATTGCTCCTTTCTAACTGGTTCGTCTTCCTCTTCACTCTCTTCTAATTAATCTTTTTACACTTATGTATCCCCTTGCACATCAGTGGCATTACCGTCTTGCTCGAGATGATACGATCAAAAAAATTTAGAAAGATTGAACAAAACTATTTATTTCAATTACTGGTGTATATCATTCTCATTCCATGTGCCATACCACTTCCATATAACATGTACTTATTTCCCTTAACTAAACTCTCAAAGTTATTTTTAACCACTGCTGAAGCCAGGTAGTGAATTCACAACTCTGGAACTATCTACGTCTATATTCATTGGGCCATGTGTCTTTGAGGATAAATAACTTATAGAGTTGAGTTAAAATGTGATAACTAGCAGGATGTGGCATCGAACTAGAAATATGAAATATACTCTAGTGATCGAAAGTTAAGTTTAAAATTCATAGCACCTGAAGAAGACCGGAGCGCACAACGGCCGAAACGACGTAAACATGGCAATAAAGATGAAGAAAACAGTCCGAACAGTGTAAATAATGTAACACTTTAGATTGGTGAATAGACAATTCGTTATGTTGTATTTTCTTGTAAAAATACAACATTAATGTTGTATTTTCTTGTAAAAATACAACATTAATAACAGAGAAAAATTGCTGTAGTGTCCCTCCGTATTTTTGGCGTATTGTATTCTATTAATAGTGCTTGTATAGCCATTGAATTAATGATGTACTTCCTAATGGTGCCAGATGAATATTAGTTTTGTTCTAAATAGTATCCATATTTTCAAAGAGGGAAGAATTTCTTATCTTGAAGTTTGGTGTAATACATTCTTTAAAGATTCTTTTTTGCCATTAACATAAAGGGATTAGAATGGTAAATGTAATGTTCGTATGTAAAATTTATAATTTAAACAAAATATGAAATTTAAAAACTCAAAAGCGTCACATTTTGGTGATGTGTCCTGTCTTTCTTTTTTTTTCTTTTTTTTTTTTTAAATATTATTTTCTTTTATTTTCTCTTCATTTCTTACATTTTTTCTCAGTTTTTTTCCTTCTTTTACATGAATTTCATGTATCTTACTTTTTCTTTCTTTTTTACTTTATCTTTCCTTTTATTATTTTTTTATTTCTTTTTTATTACGTTCTTCATATTTATTATTTTTTCTTCATTTTTTTTTTTTGCTATTTCAATCTTCCGTTTTCTTTATTTCATTCTTTTTTTTACTTTTTCTTTCATTTTCTTACTTTGTTTATTTCTTTGTTTATTTCTTACTTTTTATTCTTTTTTATATTTTCTTTCTTTATTTGTTTCTCTCATTCTTTATTTATTCCTAACTTTTAATTTCTTGATTCTTTCGTTCTCTTTTGTCATTTTGACTTCATTTTTCTTTCATTTGCCTCTTTTTTCATGGTCTTGTTTTTGATTTCTTTCAATTTTGCACTTTATCATTTATACGGATTTTTATTTCCTGTAAAATCTTGAAAGACGGTTTTCCTAAATTTTGCATCTTCGTAAGTAATATATTTTAAAGTTATAATAATATTTGAAAGTTTTTTATTTATTTTTATTTATCTTATTTTATATTTATTATTTTTATTTAGTTTTTGTCGCATTTGTACGATAATACGGGTGAACGTGCGTTGATTAAAATATGTGTAGTCGGGTATAAATAATGTAAACATAGTTGCATTAAGTATTCTGAGAAAAATTCTGCTAAGACGACTCAAATTTGTATAAGCATAAAATAAACATAAAATATTAATACTTATACTTGTGTGTGTATGTCTTTGTGTGTGCAGGCACGTGTGATAGATACACACGTAAATTGATATGTAGATAGAGATATATCTTTTCATAATTTCGTCCCACTTATCAAAGAACATCAAAGTCATAGAGCAATTCTTATAATTACATATTGCAGACGCTCATTGTTTTTATAATTTTACTCAAAAATATTTGCTTTGTTGTTTACTAGAATACATTTAATAAACGATTGGAAATTTAATCATTTCTCTTTAGTTTCTTCTACTAATTCTTGGTTTTCTTTTTAGGGGCATATTTTTCTTTTTCTTGTTTTCATCCATGATCACCCTGTACAAGCCTCAAGAGCCGCTTAAGGTACACTGTTACAGTTTAACAGTCACAGTTTTATGGGGATATATAGAGATGGTAACGATTGAACCTACACTTGAATAGGTAAAAATTGTTGCGATCGACGAAGTCTACACTTTGCCGTCGGTTTCATACAGCAGCGTTTCCTGGGAAGTATCTGCTCGTTTGGAATTATGTCTCACTAATGATATACAGCGGGAACGAAGGTGGTTCGTTACAATGCACGAGGGGTGGGGGGTATTAGACGTGACGGTTAAAATCGGTGAAAGTAAGTGTAGTTCGGCTGAAGACTTTCCAAAGAAATATCGGTAGAACAGCGAGTGACTTTTGAAGATTCTTCAGTGAGAAAGATGTTGTAAACTTGAAAATAATACATCACCCACAAGGACATGGATACGCTTTTGGATTGTTCAGCTTTGATAGAGTCCAAAAGCTTACATTCACAACATATTTAAAATATTCAGCCCTTCTTGTTCTCTTATATATTGTCAATTTTTAAATTGTGGCTCTCCACTACTTCATATCCTTGCAAGCGACGATTTACTTGTTATCATCTCTCTACTCTCTGTTCTTTATTCTTGCAAAATTTTGAGGTAGATGAATTTCTTTTTCCCACCGTCTGCCCTGCCTTAATATGAGTATTTAATTCTCCACGTCCAATTTCTTTGCTATTGTGATTACTAATAAAAACTGCGTAATAAAAATAATATTTTCCGAGTGAAAAAATTGCAATAAATTCATAATTTCGTTTTATCTGCATAGAAAGGGGCACTACAATTCAACATGGTTTTTACCAGTCTTTCTACAAACCTAAAAACTTACTTACTTTTATGACCTTTAAAGGTTTGTAGAAACAACTTTTAGTGAATATTTTCATGAACGGTTTCGGCAGAGTCATTTGTTGTTTTCCAGGAGTTTGTTGTTTGTATTTTTATATATTTGTTCGAACCTGTACTGCACTAAATTACTCGTAATTCTACGTTAGCATACCTTCAAAACATTTAGTACATTGCATAACGTTTCAAGCAACGGATATCGCGTGTAGTATCAGCAGTCAGTTAAGTGCTCTACGTGATACACACTTGAGCGATCATGTCACGGCAGAAGATTTCCCCTCATTAGGTTGCCTTTATATTCTGCGGTAGACTGATTTCTAACAGAGGTCATAGAACCCATTTTGTCCTGATATTCAATACTTTTGTCCAGATCATTCAATTAAATGGCATACGTGATAAACGCTTGGGCGATCATAACGGACATGACTGACTGGTTTGGAGATTTACCCGCAGTATGTTGACATTATATCCTGATTCCCACCCAAGGCTATAGAATCCAATCTGTACCGCTATTTAACTCAGAGCTGGAGGAAGACGAGACGGATTAGTAGCTTTTCCAAGGGTATTTACGCGTTAGTGAATTTCAGGAATTCAACTGGAATTCGAACTCGGTTCTCCGATTTCTTGTTCTGAGCCAATATTCACTGCACCACAATGCATATCCAACGTCCTCTCCTGGTTACAAAATTTTTTCATTATCTTTAAACATATTTTGCAATTATTCTTTTATGTGTCTTGTCAGGACATAGATCATAAACTTCTATTTATCCCTATCCTTTTAACATCTTTTGTCTCGGTATTTCTCTCAAACCCTGCTCTGCCATCCCGCAATCACGTCCCGTGTTGATTTCCTCTATCTCTTTTCCATTTTATCTTTACTGTGACAATCAGATTCTCCAAGCCTTCCTTCCTTATTATGCGTACCAGAAACTTCAGCTGTCTCTTCCTGATGTTAAGTATAAGTTGCCTTTTAGTTTTCATTACCTCTAAAACCTCGCAGTTACTCACATATTCGGTCCATGGTATCTTCAGTATCCTTCTATAGAACCACATTTCGTTTTCTTTGAGTCTCTCTTTCATCTTTGACGAGACTGTCCAGGATTCCCTGCCATACAGAAGGAAAGATATCACATAACAATTCAGTACTCTCCTTTTGTTTCTAGCGAAGTTTTCCTGTCTCTCAACACTCTAACCAGCTCTTTAAATGCGTCCATGACCATGGCAATACGCCTTAGGATCTCAGCACAGCAATTTCAGTCCTCTGTTAGAACCCTTCCCTTCTTTTATGTACCAACTCCTTTCAGGACGTAGGCGATCATGGCTTTCCACATCTCCCTGTCTCTGGTAGCTCTTAACACGCAACCCTCCTTACGTAATCCACCTGATCAGGTCCTTCAAATAAGTTATCCGCTGCTTTCCCCTGTCTCTTTTTCCCTCTATCTGGCCTGTTAGTATCAGGTTCTCCAAGTCTTTCTTTCTCATTACCTGTCCCGGGAACTTCAGCTGTCTCTTCCTGATGCTCAGTATTAATTTCCTTTTCGTCTCCATCCTTTCCAACACCTTGTCATTGCCCACATGATCGATCCATGATATCCGCAGCATCCATCTGTAGAACCACATTTCAGCTGCTTCAAGTTTTTCCTTCATCTTCGAAGATATTCTCCAACTTTCACTGTCATATTGAAAAACCGACATCACACAGCAATCCAGTACTCTCTTCGTGGTTTCTAGTGAAATTGTCCTGTTTCTTAATACTTTACTCAACTTCTGTAATGCTTCTTTCGCCATTCCAATTCGCCTTCGGATCTGTGTCGCACTTTCCGTCTTCTGTTAGAACACTTCCTAGGTATTTAAATTTATGTACCTGCTTGATTTTAGAGTCGCTCACCTGTACTTGGCATTTTGGGCTGCCCTTTTTGCTGATGACCATGCATTCTGTTTTCTTGCAGTTTATTTGTAGTCCTTTCTTGTCACTCTCTTCAGCTATCTTCTCTGGGAGGTCTTGTAGTTTTCTTTCTGTGTCTTATATCAGCACTGTATCATCTGCGTACCTTATATTGTTTAAATTGTGGCCTCCGATAACTTCTAGGGTTCTCAGAATATACTTGATTGATTTTAGTAACCCTTGCCCGTGATTGGCATAATGGGCTCCCTTTTTTTGTTGGTGACCTTGCAATCAGTTTTCTTGTAGTTTATATTTAGTTTTTTCTTCTTGGTTTCCTTCGCTACCTTCTCTAGGAGGACTTGTAGTTTTATTTCTGCTGTCAGCACTATGTTATCTAAGCATCTTGTATTATTAAGTTTTTGGCCGCCAAAAATGAATCGTGACAGGACTTCAAATTCATTTTATGGAAAATAGAAGTTGCTCATGTGTGTTGGGTACTTCAATATCGGTCAAAATCACACCTATTTAAAGTAATTATCACGTGATTGGTGTCTGAAATAGAATGATTATATTCTTTATTCAAAATCTTGAGGAGGAGAATCTAATTTCTAAATTACATTGGTGACCTCCAGTTTGGATTTCAAAGACTGGATAGTTTTTTTTTTAATTTCCGTGATTATATTTCAGATTTACACACAGTGTTCGGATTAAACATTGTTTCATGTTGCCTCTCTTAGCCTATTTGTCTGTTTCATAATTACCCTTTAAACGATTGCATTATAAACAGTTAATGTGTTTTGTTGTATCTTAGCATTGTTGCTGTTTTTATATATGTAGGAGCAATCTCATTTAATTATTGATCATATATTTGTGTATATTACTGTCGATTCATGTTTCTTTTACATGTTTAAGTAAGCCGAAAAATACTTTCCTTATGAAGTCCGGGAAACTCAACACAGTATATTTTTCTTTAATTTTGATGACTATTCTCTTATATCCTTCTGGAGATTCACTTTTATCATTAGTAATTCTTATTGGTGATACATATAGACAAATGAAGCGTTGTCTATTTATTGTATGTAAATGTTTTTCATATTCTCTGATAAGCTTAATAACATTATAATTAAATGAACAAATAAAATTACAATATTGATACATAATTTTTTAATAATCCAATCTAAGCTTTCGGCTTACATAAGTCATTTTGAAAGATGTCAAATTACATTATATATTATAATCACGGACAAACGATAATGACAAACTGTTTTTGTTTACATGGAAGATTTCTAAACAACAACAAACTCGTGCATTTAAGACGCTGGAAGCGAATGTCGCATCCCATCTCATGACGTCACACATGACCAAGCAAGAGTTAAAAGAAGAAATATCAAGTATGGGAAGCCATTGGAATAAATCAATGGCTTCTGGTATTAATTATAAGCATTTAAGGAAATTTGTAGAGATTTCATAATTAATATTTTTACGGTTAGATTTCAAAATGTTTTATATGTATAGCTTTGAGAATTTCTAGCTTTTGTTTATTGTTTTCATGTTGAATATAGTAGTATTTTCAACTAGGGTTTTCGGGAATTGTCTATGTGACCAGGAATGTTGTTTTAATATATATATATATATATATATATATTCGAATTCCAGTTGAATGCTCTGCATTCACTTACGCGCTAATACCCTTGGGTAATGTATTAGTCCGTCCTTTCCCTCCAGTTATGGGTTAATAACAGTACAGTTTGAGTTCTGTAGCCTTGGCTGACAACTAGTCTATTGCAGCAGGTAGTGGCAACTTGTTGCGGTATAATTAAAAATTAAAAACAGAGGTCTATTGTTTGCTTATTCTGTGGCATTTATATGCACTAACTGAGTATATCAATAGTTCGGAAAAGTGTGGATGGTTCTACTACTTTAATCAAATCACTTGTGTGGTTTTTCTGGCAGTTTACCTTGGTTTACAATTATTTTGCTATTTATTGCTAATATGAAAAATCTTTAATACGAAATTCTGTACAATACAGCTAAGACAAAACACTAAAATATATTAAAATGTATTCCATTGAAAATGGCTATGAAATTAGACCAAAGAACTTGGACAATAACCATTACAAATATTTCCAAAATATTCTTAGTCCTGAAAAAACAAAACTAGCGACACATAGAAAAATCAATAAAATTGTATAGTTTACTTGTCGGTCACATTCAATTAAACATTTATAACAGACTGACTGCTACCCAAATATACAATATCTGTGTATTTATATATCTTGTATTGTTCATACCTATCTCTCTCTCTCTCTCTCTCTCTCTCTATATATATATATATATATATATATATATATATATATTAAACATGTTTCGTTAAAAACGACGGGCAAGGACGATTTTATTAAATTTTGATTTTAGGTTTTCCATTATTCTTGTATGGAATATAAAAACCTTCCATAATTTCCGACTTTCTAAGCGCTTTCAGCCTTTTCACAGGCCATTTTCAAGGATGTTATTTTTCCTGTGTTGTTATGTCCTCATGGTTGACTAATGTAACTTTTATATTGTTTTTGTTTTCGTTTTTTAAAAAGAATTCTTCAAAGCTATCACGTGATGCGCGTGGCATCATCATGTGAGCATCTATATATTCTTTTCAACATTTAAACTCCATTTCCACTGTTAAATAGTCTAAGGTTAATGGTAGGAGAAAATTGTTTTATACATAGTGCCTCTTATAACTAGGTGTCTTTGATATTGTAATTTAATAGTATTTTTGAATTATCAACCAAAACTTTTAAGATTTTTTGTAAGTTATGGCTTAATAATTTTTTTTATTGCACTATTATTCCTAGATAAGTGTCATGTAAGGCGTCTATTCAGGGAAGTGGTAGTATAGCCAATATAAGTAATTGATTTATGACAAGAAATACAACCTTGTACAGGGTATTGAAATTCATTCACTGTATTAGTCATTGCTAGTTTAGATTTGATAGATTATCATTCATAGAATCAACAAAATTTGCTGCCTTCCATTTTCTGTGGTATGTTATAAATTTCACATGTTTTTGAGGAATTACTACAGAAATATGGTGTGTAATAATTTTTCCGTAGAGAAAATTCGTCCTGTTTATAATTAATGTGCATTTGGCAATAATTATTTATTTGAAATAAAATATGTTGATATTTTCTTGTGTGTTATTTTTAATGCTAGTATCATGTATTATTTATATGAATACTTTAATTTGTTCATCACTGATATTTTCTTTTAATCATATCACCCCGAGCAAGGCGGTAGCGCCACCGATGTGCAGGGGGCTACATAAAAGTAAAACAATTAGATAGAGGAGAGTGAAGAGAGGGACGATCCAGTTAGAAAGGAGCAAGAGAAGGAAGGGAATACAGGTGTGATGACAGTTGCAGAGGTGAAGAGAAAGGAAAGGATATACAGGGTAGTGTGGAAAGAACTAGAGACAAGTAGTTAAGAGATGAGTATTGGCATTGCATTTAAATTCCTGGAGGTTGTAGCCGTTAGGAAAGCAAGAATAAGGAAGCGAGTTCCACAGGCGGGGAGTGCGAGAAAAAAAGCTGCAGGAGAACTGTCGTCTACATTTGGTTACAATTGGGAAACTTATTGTTGATTAATTTTGTTTATTTTATGTATTTTAGTTCGCTCAAAAGTATAAAATGGGAGAAGAATTTTAATGTGCTCTATTTAAGAAGTTGGTTATTACTGCTATTTTGTATTTTTCTAATCATTGGCTATTGTAATTAAAAAGACAATTTATTTTTACTGGTGTTCCTTTTATACAGATAAATGATTCGTTGGTTTTTAGCTCTATATTGACGTCAAGAAACGGGATTTTGTTATTGTCTATGAGTTCATAAGTAAATTTCTGCGAGGAGTAAGTTTCAGAATAACATTTTAAATTTCTTCCATATTTTTATTTAGACAAAAACGTCGTCGATGTACCTTGTGTAAATCGCCGGTTTGTCGGTTGTACTAAACGCTTTTTTTCGATATGCGACATGTAAAAATTCAGGAATGTAGGAGTTAATTGGGTTCACATTCTGACATCACTAGTTTGTATGAAGATGTTACCATTGTGGTCCGAAAATAGAGTTTGTGTGTAGCAGGCAGGAAGTAGTATTCGAAGAATTACTGATTAAATTTTTGGAGAGATAGATGGCTGTTTGTAAACGCATTCGCTTATTATATTCAATGTTTCTTTAATTGAGACGTTAGTAAAAACTTTCCAACATACAGCTTTGCTAGAATGTTGCTTTTGAGATTAGTAGTTTAAATACATGGAGGAATTTGTTAGTTGATCAGTGCTGTACTTGTTACGTATGTATGGACAAATTATATGGTTAAAGTTTTAGATAGTTGGTATACAGGTATAAGTATTTTTAAATCAAAACAAATTCACCAACAACACTTATTTATTGTTAACTTCAATTTGTCTTAATGAAATACTATATATATGCATAGTCATCCGCCGAAAGATCTGTTTCGCTGTATCACAGCTCATCAGTACGGTTAGACATCCGAATTGAAACCCGACCGAATTAGCGTCAGTCGGCGATTTTACCTTTGATCTATGGCCGCACGGTAGAAAGAGGCAGGTTTCTAACGTATGTTGTATCATACGCCAGTAGTTAGAGTGCTCTAATACATTAGTGAATGAGCAATGCGTAAGTGCTAGAGTAAAGTCTACCATTTTTTCAGAATATATATATATATATAAGAAAAAAGTGCGAAAAGCCGTGAACGTTTTGTTTAAAGTGTCGATTTATTGTTATTATTATTATTAATATTATTATTTGTTTTTTTTTTATATTATGTTCATAATGTTACTTGTGTTCCGAGTTCAACGTTGACTCTATTCAGGCAAATAAACGTATGACTATACATATCAAGAACATTTTGTCTTTCCGACGGCCTGAAATACCGTGCATGTATAGATAAGTGGTAGTTGAGCAAGTTCGTGCGTTTATTTATTTATTTATTTTCATACTCAGTCGTTGAATCTCTTCGGTTTCGGGAATCATTTACTTTCCGCTGGCCAGAAAATGAACTCTTTTTATGCTTTAAAATTGTTTTCGGAAATTTTGATTCAATTCTACGGGTTATCTAATTCTTTTTGAATACTATTTGAATTTAGTGTGTGTGTGTGTGTGTGTGTGTGTGTGTGTGTGTGTGTGTGTGTGTGTGTGTGTGTCTTAGTTTTTCATGTTGTTTTGTTGAGGAAAGGCTTGTAATTTGTATAAGCATTTCTTCCTGAATCATGAGTCTATAATAATCTGCATTTTGGTAAATAGGCATTACTCTGAACTTACCTTCATTACAATCGTGTAAGCGTTAGGAATTTCTTGTTATTGCCTCGTTTAATGTTACCTTTGTACAGGGCTACTCTTTTATTCAAGCATTGGGTTGCCCCATGTATATTTTTTGCATTAATCGAATTTTAGAGCGTAAATTACGTTTTTAGAGTTTTTATTTCGAATGTAGATATATTTTCGAACTTGAAGTGGTTTACTTCTATTATTATGTTGCATAACCTACACCTTATTTGTTGCATTTTCGAGCCTTGTATTGTGTGTTGCTCAAAGTTTGATGAGCTTAGGATGTTTTTAAATTAGAGGATTGGGTTGCTTTTAATTATTTTAATTGTCTTTACTATTTCATTTATTTTAAAAATAAAATGAAAGAATTCTTAAAGAGAATTAAAATAATTAAAAGTCAAATTTCGATTTGAACCTCAGGTTTAAAATGCCTAAGAGTGAAGTTGTTAAATCTGAAAAAAATTGAAAAGAAAAACATTGGAAGTTAAATCTTAATTCACATTTAAACTCAGTTAATGTTACTGAAACACCCTATATATGTACATACGTGTATAAATATATATATATATATATATATATATATATATATATATATATATGTGTGTGTGTGTGTGTGTGTGAGTGTGTGTATATATATATATATATACACATGTCTGTGTGTGGACTGTTCATAATCATTTATGTTTATCTATGTATCCATCTTGGAATATTCATATCTATCTATCTATCTATCTATCTGGTTCCTCTATCTATCTATCTAGTCTGCCTCTATCTATCTATCTAGTCTGTTCCTCTATCTATCTATCTATCTGTTCCTCTATCTATCTATCTGTCTGTTCCTCTATCTATCTATCTATCTGTTCCCTCTATCTATCTATCTATCTATCTAGTCTGTCTTCTATCTATCTATCTATCTATCTAGTCTGTTCCCTCTATCTATCTATCTATCTAGTCTGTTCCTCTATCTATCTATCTATCTATCTAGTCTGTCTCTCTATCTATCTATCTATCTAGTCTGTCTTTCATTCATTCATCTATCTATCTGTCTTCTATCTATCTATCTATCTAGTCTGTTCCTCTATCTATCTATCTATCTAGTCTGTTCCTCTATCTATCTATCTATCTAGTCTGTCTCTCTATCTATCTATCTATCTATCTGTCTCTGTCTATCTATCTATCTGTCTGTCTCTCTATCTATCTATCTATCTAGTCTGTCTCTCTCTATCTATCTATCTATCTATCTATCTATCTATCTATCTATCTAGTCTGTCTCTATCTATCTATCTATCTATCTATCTATCTATCTATCTATCTACCTATCTAGTCTGTCTCTCTATCTATCTATCTATCTAGTCTGTCTTCTATCTATCTAGCTATCTAGTTGTTCTCTATCTATCTAGCTATCTAGTCTGTTCCTCTATCTATCTAGTTATCTGTCTGTCTCTCTATCTATCTATCTATCTAGTCTGTCTCTATCTATCTATCTATCTGTCTGTCTTCTATCTATCTATCTATCTGTCTCTCTATCTATCTATCTATCTATCTATCTATCTATCTAGTCTGTCTTCTATCTATCTATCTAGTCTGTTCCTCTATCTATCTATCTATCTGTTCCTCTATCTAGCTATCTAGTCTGTCTCTCTATCTAGCTATCTAGTCTGTTCCTCTATCTAGCTATCTAGTCTGTTCCTCTATCTATCTATCTATCTAGTCTGTTACTCTATCTATCTATCTATCTAGTCTGTTCCTCTATCTATCTATCTATCTAGTCTGTTCCTCTATCTATCTATCTAGTCTGTTCCTCTATCTATCTATCTATCTATCTATCTATCTATCTAGTCTGTTCCTCTATCTATCTAGTCTGTTCCTCTATCTATCTAGTCTGTTCCTCTATCTATCTAGTCTGTTCCTCTATCTATCTAGTCTGTTCCTCTATCTATCTAGTCTGTTCCTCTATCTATCTAGTCTGTTCCTCTATCTATATCTCAGTCTGTTGATATCTATCTATCTATCTATCTATCTATCTATTTATATTAGTCTCTTCCTTATCTATCTATCTATGAATCAATGTTTGTTGCCTGACAATCTCGTTTGCTAGTAAGTTCCAGTAGCGATTAGCACTTTTTTTTAAAAGTGGCGTTGGTTTGCGTGATTGCTTTGGACTGTTTGATTCACACACTGTAAGCTGTGTCAAAGGTAGGTTACTGTCTTTTTTGCCCGTTCTTGTTTTTTTTTGTTTTGTTTTTTTTTTAATGTTTACTTCTCCCTTTGTACCGTCTCCTATGTTGGTGCCTTTGGACATTTGTTCTCGTATTATTTTCGTTTTTTTACTTGGAGATAATCCATTTAGCAGGTTTTGTTTTTGTGAAGCTCATAAGACATTTCATATTGCTAATTATTTCTTACAAACATGATCTCGCTTACAGAAATCTTTCTCGATCTTTCCCTTTCTCTCTATCTATCTCTGTCACTTTCTCTCTCTCTCTCTATATATATATATATATAAACTTATTTCAAAATATAACTTTGTCTGTGTGTGTATATATGTGTGTGTGTGTATGTCCGTTACCTATAGATACCGAAACGGCTGAACCGATTTTCTTGAAAATTTACACAGTTGTACTATAAGCGTCTGCGAGTGTTCTTAGCTAGGTCTTGTGTCGAGGCAACCCCGTAAATATCGAAAATCGAAAAAATCGGGTTTTAAAAGGAGTGGTCCGATTTTAATCAAATTTGATACACTCATAGACAAAGACATAAGAAACGTCATTCAGAAGTTTCAAAGTTGCAGTTCTTAAAATGGTGCAGAAAATCGATAATATATATATATATATATAAGATAACATGTTTGTGTGCGTGTCTGTTTATCTGCCTGTATGTTAGTAACTTTTACAGCCCTTTTTTTAGTTTTTGCTTCGGGTTTGGCTTTATATAGGTATAATTTTAGTTCTTAGACTCAGCCATGATAACATTTATTCAGAGGACATATTTCGCCTTTAAAATTCAGTTTACGACGAAAAAACTTATTTGATATCGATACCAGGAAATCAAAATTTGTCTTAAATCCATTCATTTTTCTTTCAGTCTACGGTTTCGCATTAACTGGAAACAACTATTGCTTTTTAGTCTTTCGTGCCAAGGTCCAAAGAGTCTGAGCTCCAGGACCATGGATTAGTTTTAAAGCTTTCATTTCACCCGAGCAACGCCGGGCTATTTATTGCTAGTATATATATTGATAAATATTTCGGCATCAACCTTTCTTTTAAGCATTCTTCATTAAACACGGGCCACAAGGATGATTTAATAAATCTTTCATTGAGCTTTTTCACCATTCTAACTTTTCAGTTTTTCATCAGCTGAAAAATATAAAAATTATCCATATGTTTTACTGCTCCGAGCGCTTTCGGCTAGCGCTTTTGCAATTTTCCAAAGTGTTGTATTAGTTAAATTTATTATCCGTATTTGTATTAGTTAAGTTTATTATCATAGCATTTTATACAGTGTATAGATTCTTGTGGAAGAGTGACAGTTTGGAACAGTCAAATGCACACACACACACATATATATATATATATATATATATATATATATATATATATATATATAGGAAAAACTACTAAAAGTTGTAAGTAAAAATGTATATATATATATATATATATATATATATTTTAATCATATCACCCCAAGCAAGGCGAAAAACGCCACTGATGCGCAGGGTGCTACGTAAGAGTGAAAAAACTGGAAAAGAGAAAAACCGGAAACTACATCCTAAACAGGAAACAAGGGATGAGCCTCTTCACCTGTTCAATAGAAATGGGTGGAGTGTGAATCGGGCGATAGTTTAGTCTATCTACTCCAATTGAAAAAATAAAAATAAAAAGAGTGAAAAGATTGGAAAAGAGACAAACCGGAAACCACAACCTAATCAGGAAATAAATTTCCAAGGGTATTTGTGTGAAAGCAAATATAACAAAACTTTTCCAAACCATTAACCATCACATTACCAACACATGCTAATCTAATTGGCTTCTGCTGCAGGCATCAACATATATTCTTTACCATGCTGTATTTGGTCAATGCAAATGCGCTACCAGAGTGACAGATCTCCCGCCTGTTTTTATTTATACCCTTCTTTTCCTAGGCTTAATTAAAAATTGACAGAAAATGCTTTAGCGTTAAGTTTTTGTAATATTTTCCTGAGTACTTGTGTTGTTTTTTTTTGTTTTCAGAACTGAAAAACAAGAATTATTTAAAGGTTTTGTATTTTCGAGCGCTTTCGACTATAATTTTAGCCATTATTAGGAATGAATTTGTTTTACATGCAAATGTTATCTATATAAAATATGGAAGTATGTAAGCTTTTCACATATTTACTTACAAGCAAGACAAAATTAATTTTTGATAATAGCTATAAATATAGCCGAAAGCTCTCAAAAATTTTAATAAAACTTTGGACAATTGTTATATAATTTGAGTTCTGAAAAGAAAAAATCATAAGAACACATGAGCAACTGTATAAAAAATTTAATGATAACTTTTTTGTCAATGTTTTTATGAAACCTGCATAAAAGAGAGATTATTGCCCAAATACACAATATATATGTGTATGCGTTTTTGTGTGTGCAAGAGGCAGGCAGTGGAAAAGTTCAAGGTTCAACCAAGCAACCTTTCACCTAAGATACGAATTAATATTTACAACATAGTTATTTCACTTATTTTTGTATAAGCATTGAAATAGTGTGATCACTGACAGAATATGAAAATTAGGGAAACGTTGCTTGCCTATCGACATACTGTTGCCATTTTCATGACAGATGATTAAATGAACTAAATTACTTAGTGCAAACGTTACATATCAGTACTGATAAAACAGGTCCTGCTACTTATATAGGATAGATTTATTACATTTTCAATTTGTAATCCGTTAGTAAGTAGAAAATTTCATTCTGAAAACTTCTCCCTAAGAAATATTTTTAACATATTCCCGAAAACTTGATTGATCAATACTACGATCTTGTTGGGGAGAAGAATAGTATAACAATATATATATTAGTCATCTACATACAAGCCTGTTTCTCTGTATCACAGCTCATCAGTGTGGATAAACACATCTTCTTGCTACCAGCCAGGATCGAAACTCGACCGATTTGTTTTCAGTCGTAGTCCCTCTTCCCTAAGCCATGGGCGTATGAAATGTAAAGTTTAGCATGTTATATATATGCGGTGTATACACACGCCAGTCACCAAGAGAATCAATTCAGTGAAAGGTAAAGGTATATATATATATATATATATATATATTAATGCAGGTTTCATTGAATAATATAGACAAGTTCTGTCTATTAATTTTGTGTAGGATCCGTTCATACCGTCTGATATACTTGATGGTGATATCATTGAAAGACAACAAAAAATCACAGTAATTGATTTTTTTATCGGGTCTAAGCTTTCGGCTCACATAAGCCATTATCAAAGAGTAAATATTAACACACAGTAAACATAGAACATTTAATCTATTAACAATAAAGAGAATTAAATGGAAAATATTAGTCCATCCCTACCGTGGCGGATGGCCGAAGACAGTGACAAAATAGTGGCGTTGTGGTCCCTGATCTGATTAAAGGTATTTGAGTACGTTATTGGAAATATCAAAATTGATTGTATTCAAACCAGGTTTAAATTGTTTAATGTAGATTGCTTCGAGGATTTTTAGTTTCTGTATATTATTTTTTTGTTTGAGTATGTACGTGTTATCAACGAGCGTTTTTCTCAGAAGTGTGCGTTGATAACCGTGTTGTTTTAAATGACGGAATATATTTGAATTTTCATTTCAGTGCAACGTCAGGCGCCGTGAGAGCGAATTTGTAGTGTGGCCAATGTAGATATTATTGAGGTTGTTAGAGATACATTCTCTAAATGGACATATGAATTTATATACTACATTGTTTTTTTGCAAATCACTAACAGTGGGGGAAGAGTCGTTGCGGACGAATGAATTAGATGTAGTGGATTTAGTGTAATATATAATAAACTTAATTCTTTTGTTAGAGTCTGTCGGAGAAATATTAGTATTTATGAGTTTTTTAGGATGTTTTCATCTAGTTGGTAGTTGGAGTGCATCTGGCTACGGTATAAGAGAGTGATATGTTTAGGATTGGTTGGGTTAGTATCATGTGTTGTTTTTTCCATGTTAAGCTTTTTAAGAAAATAACGTATTTGTTCATCAACTATGTAGTTGGGAAAATTATTATTGATGAGTGTCTGTTTTATGTTTTTTAGTTCACTGTGGAAGATCTGATTTGTAGATGAATTGACTTTTGCACGATAAAATAGATTTTTTATAATGGCTATTTTGTAATAGTGGGGGCATTCACTAATATAATTGAGTGTGGAGGGATTTTTATTAGTGGGTTTTTGATACGGTGAGATAGTAAATTTATTGTCAGTGTTAATTAATATATCAAGAAAAGTCATTTTGTTATCATTGCTAAGTTCATAAGTGAATTTTAAAATTGAGTTATTTTGAAACTGTTTTTGAAGTTGTAAGATTTCGTCGGTATTTTTAATTAATAGTAGGATATCATCAACATATCTTAGATATATTGATGTTTTTTTTAAATTTTGCAAAGGTAGTATTTTCAAGGTTAGACATGTAGAAATTACTAAAAGTCGGACCAAGCACTGAACCCATGGAGACTCCGTCACGTTGTATATATATAGTGTTGTTTGGATCAACAAAAGGCACTTCAGTAGTACAAGCTAGTAGAATTTTTCTTAAGATGTTTGGAGTAATTTTGAGTGGGGGTAATGAAGGATTACTGTAAACATTTCTTATAATTATATCAATAGTTTCACTGACTCTTCCCCCACAATTAGGGATTTGCAAAAAAACAATGTAGTATATAAATTCATATGTCCATTTAGAGAATGTATCTCTAACAACCTCAATAATATCTACATTGGCCACACTACAAATTCGCTCTCACGGCGTCTGACGTTGCACTTAAATGAAAATTCAAATATATTCCGTCATTTAAAACAACACGGTTATCAACGCACACTTCTGAGAAAAACGCTCGTTGATAACACGTACATACTTAAACAAGAAAATAATATACAGAAACTAAAAATCCTCGAAGCAATCTACATTAAACAATTTAAACCTGGTTTGAATACAATCAATTTTGATATTTCCAATAACGTACTCAAATACCTTTAATCAGATCAGGGAGCACAACGCCACTATTTTGTCACTGTCTTCGGCCATCCGCCATGGTAGGGATGGACTAATATTTTCAATTTAATTCTCTTTGTTAATAGCTTAAATGTTCTATGTTTACTGTGTGTTAATATTTACTCTTTGATAATGGCTTATGTGAGCCGAAAGCTTAGACCCGATAAAAAAATCAATTACTGTGATTTTTTGTTGTCTTTCAACGATATCACCATCAAGTATATCAGACGGTATGAACGGATCCTACACAAAATTAATAGACAGAACTTGTCTATATTATTCAATGAAACCTGCATTAATGAAAAAATGCTGCCAAAATACACACAATATATATATATATATATATATATATATATATATATATATATATATGTGTGCGTGTTCTATATTTTGGTAGTAGTACATCTTGTATACATGTTTCCTTAAATACAAAGGACAACAATATTTTGTTATCTTTTGCGTATACAGTTCTTTTTACGGTGTTAAATATTTTTGTTAGTTTTGTGGATTTCTTTTGAGTAACCGCACAAAATAATGAACAAGAAAAACAGATACTAAAATAGAAAAGTATGTTATTTTGAACTTAATATGCAAACTTGAACGCAGGTTAGTAAATCCATGAATATTATTAGTAAGAAATAAATATATACAAGTCCTGAAGTGAAGTCGTTGGAAATAGTATCTCCATGTATCTTATTCTAGCTGAGTGGAGCTCAGAGCTAGTCTGACTTCTGACGCAGTAATCTCCGGATAACTTCGGTATCTCTCGGTAACTTACGTATCAGTTCCGGTACTCTCCGATAACTTTAACGGATCTCCGCTATAACTCTCTGGCAGCTCGTATATGTATACCCAGTCGACTCCATTATCATATACAAAGGGGAGACCCCACAACAGTTAGGAAGACAGTACGTGAGTAGTAATGTCTATAATGATGGAACTTTTGTGTACTTTAGCTAATAGTTAACCATTTTCAAGGTGGTAGCTTTGCCCACTTTTATTCTCATGAATGCAAAACTGTAAGAACATTAAAAAATTCAATAAAATTATTTAATAAAATGTACGGACACGAGCGTCAACACTGAGAGGCGACAGTCTGTTTGAAACTTTTTTAATTTGCGCATTCTATCCTGGATAACGAGTACTTTTATATCAGAATTAACGCATATCTATTAAATTATAACTTTATCAAAGATATATATATATGCATTATATATATATAAACTACTATTATTATTAGGCCACCCCTAGGTTTTTAAAAGAAATACTGCTTTTCATAGTATTATATTGTAGATAATTCTAATTGAAATTAAAATGTTTTTTTTGTTATTATTACTTTGCAAGATGGAAAGGAAGCAAAGATGAACTCATCCGAATCACTGTTCTTTATTCTTTCATTGATGAAACTGCAATGTAGGTAATTATTAAATATTTATAAATTCATTTGATGCACATGTTATTGTGCGGTATTAACAAAAGAATCATTCTATTTTCATTTACAATTATTCACTTGGCAATAAATACTAAAAATTAATAATAAATACATAATTTCTTTTAAACACTGAAGTGGCCTAATAATATGGATCGTATATATCACAAACGCTAATTAATTTGATTCACGGTTTTTGACAAAAATATCAAATTTGGAATTTATTAAAGAGTGTTTATTACGTATTTGATAAATCAAAAAATATTTTCCCCAATAGGGATTGAATGTGTAGGCCGGTAGGCATAATACACACTGTTTAATAGATTAAATCTATAGTCTTTATTTCAAATACGCGGTTTCTAAAATAGTAAGGTTTGAAGTAATAAAAAATACTACATTTATTAGCAAGAATAATAAGAAACATACACACAAATACACACGCACGAACGCGTTCACACACACACACACACACATATATATATATATATATATATATATATATATATATATACATACACACACACACACACATACATATATATATATATATATATATATATATGAATTTTCTTAGTTTCCGCGTGTGTGTAATTTATTTTCTATGTATTTATTGATTGTTTATTTGGAAATATGTCAATTCGATCTTTGGCGAAAATTCTACATATCTTCCGACGTTTGCAAAAAACTATGTATCTATTCTTACATTTTACACGCACACACACACATATATATTTAAAATCTTTTCTATGTTGTACTTTAAATACCTGATTCCCATAGAACACCTAGACGTTGTGTCTCCTTCGGTGTGTCGTGGGACCCAGGATAAATACCCGCTATTTATTCCGCTGCTATTAAATGCAATATGCGTTGGTCGATCTCGTAAAAATAGCGCGTCTAATGTTCAAGCCTTACTCTTGTATTTGGCAAAATGCGAGATATCCAAAAAATTTAGAAAAAAATGTTCTCTTCAGCAAAAATATTTGTTTATTTTGAACACCTTTGCCCTTATGTGTCTTACGCTCGGGTTATTAGCGTAACTTTAAACAAATGTCTTGTTATAAACTTTATTTTCTGTTATTTCATTTGATTGTCTTTTTTTTTTTTTTTTGTATACTGATTTTTACAGATCTGACTTTTTCTTCCCCTCCTCATTCGAATTTTTTTCTCCCACCGTCCAATTTTCAATGTCGGCAAACATAAGCTAATTATGACCCGCGGGGAATTCAAAATGGTGGATAAAAACGGCAGTAATTTTTCTTTTTCTTTTTTTTTCTTATCTTCTTTACACTCTACATTCTTGCAACAACATTGAAGAAGAATTGCCAAAGATTATTAGTTATTTCTGAAGAGAAAGGTGAAATGTCCAAGTTCGGGACCAAATGTAGAAGCAAGAAAATGGGCATAATATGAGTTACTGGGAGCAGTCTGTTTTCCCTTAGGGGTAAAAACAAAGTCCTACAACAATAAAAAGGAGAAGCAGGGGGACAACGACGCAAGGAGTGGGGAGAAGGCTTTGTGTTTGCAAAAGAATGATGGCAGAAATAAGGTGAATAACGATTACGATGATGATGATGATAGATCTATTGAATAAATCTTTGATGCAAAATCGGCGAACTTAGTTCAAATTCTAAACTAGAACTTACGGACCATTTAGCAAAAATGCCCCCTAAAAATGGCATAAATGTATTTCTCCTCCTGCTCTTCCTACTCCGTTTGTCTCCTTTTCAGCTAGAAATTAAATATGTTTCTAAATTTGAGTGACAACAAGGTTAGGAATTCAGACAACGTAAAACAACTACACTCACTTTTAAAACAATTCATAACAATTCAGAGATATTAGGAAAAGGGTAGCTGCAGAACGAATTGTTCGTCTGCATTCTAATGAGACAAGAAGTTATATCTTATATATTGAAGTTATAAATTAAATAATCTATACAGTATTTACAATGTTTAGATGGTTGTCTTCATCTTCGTTGCCATATTCACGTCGTTTCAGGCGTGGTAAGCTCTTGACCTTTTTCAGGTGACTGAAATTTCGAACTGAACTCTTTATTTCGTCCACCACGATGAATTGTTCTAATTCCACGTATCACGCACTTCTGAATATCTCAGTATCTATTATGTCCTTTTTACGTAAACTCCGTTGTGGTGCAGTGGATATCGACTCGGAACGAGAAAATCAGGAAGCCGAGTTCGAATTCCAGTTTAATTCATTGCATTCACTTCCGCGCAAATACACATGGGAAAGGTATTAATCCGTCTCTTCCCTCCAGTTATGGGTTAAATAATAGAACAGATTGGGTTATATAGCCTTTGCTGGCAACCAGTCTACCGCAGAAAGCAATGTCAACCAACTGCGGAATAATCTTCTGCCTAGTCAGTCATGTTATTTTCGAGACATGATCGCCCAAAGCGTGTATCACGTATGGAACTTACGTGAGTGATTACACGTTTGAGTTCAAATCTGGTTTAGCCAGATATTGATCTTACAAACATTTGGGTCAAGTCCTTCGATTCACTAACACATTTATCCACTGGGGACACTCAGGACACATGGAATGGCGGAAATAATCCTTGGTTGTATCCAATGACTGGACCCAAATAGTCTGCCCCTGGCCATGATATCCTTCCATAGCGTCTGCTCTTGAACAGAGATAAACAATGCGTCACACTCATGGAGACAAGCCTATTTAATTCAAGAGAAGCAACAAATAAACAAACCTGCGTAAATCAATTGGATATTTAGTTTAGCACTTATTGCATGAAAACAAAATATGTATATGTAAAGCCTACAAATCCGAAACTGTGATCTGGATTTGGAAGGAAGTGTTGGAAACAGCTGTGAATTCATAATAAAAAATCAAGATATAAAAGTAGTAAATATTTCAAATACTTCGGTTTATGAGCAGTGAAATAAATTTAGCATGTGCGATATGGAAATTGATCACAGAATAGGCATTGGCAGAGGTAGATTTGCCTACCGTTGCCAATTGGTACACAAACCAAAATATTAACCCAAAAATTTGAGTCATTTTCTTAAATAGATATGTCAGACAGAGATTTTCGGCTTACGGCCATATCACGTTGAATATACTGAAGTTAAGCAATCTTGAGCCTCAGTACTTAGATGGATGACCGCTTGGGAATACCAGGTGCTGTAAGCGTTTAGTGACGGATGTGCGTTGTGGTGCAGTGGATATCGGCTCAGAAAGAGAAATAGGTGAGCCGAGTTCGAATTTCAGTGGAATACCCTGCATTCACATAAGTTCTGGTACCCTTGGGAAATAACAGATTAGGACTTGGGGATCCTGCCCTTAAAAACAAATCCCAATGAATCTTGATACTCGAAAAGAAAAAGTATTACTAGACACAAAACTTATACTAAAAAAAAAACAGTAAATTGTTGAGAGAAAAAGGTATTACCAGTCAATAAATAAATAAAATTTTATTGGCTGGCAATAAATGATTCGCCGAGGTTGATATGTCATTTTAATTGTAGTTCTTAGTCTCAGCCATGATACCATTTACTCAGAGGACTTATTTAGCCTTCAAAATTCAGTTTACGACGAGAAAACTTATTTGATATTGATACTAGAAAATCAAAATTTCACTTACATCCATTCATTTTTCTTTCAGTCTAGGGTTTCGCTTTAACTGGAAAAAACTATTGCTTTTTAGTCTTTCGTGCCAACGTCCAAATAGTCTGAGCTCCAGGACCATGGATTAGTTTTAAAGCTTTCATTACACCCGAGCAACGCCGGGTTATACTGCTAGTGTTTCATAAAATTGTTATAGGTCTTCTGTCTGTAACCGGGTCTGGGAGATGTTTGTACCATGTTTTTTACAGTTCACTGGCTGTGAGTTGTGTTGCAGTGGATGTCACCTCGGAAGGGGAAATCGGAAAGCCGAATTCAAAATGTTGTTGAATTCGTTGCATTGACAAACACGCAAATACCCTTGTGAAAGGTATGAATCCGTTGCTTCTTACTCCATCTATGGGTTAAAAGCAGGACAGATTGGATTCTTTTTTATCGTTTCACTCCAAGCAAGGTGGTACCGCTACTGGTGCACAGGGGGCTACATAAAAGAAGAGTGAAAGTTTAAGCAGCGGGAGAGTGAAGAAAAATACGAACTAGTTACAGAGGTGTCAGAAAAGGGCAAGAGAAGTATGAGAATACCAGTTTGAAGACAGTTGCGAGGGTAAAGTGAGACAGGAAAAGAACAAGATACAGGAGGTGGTGGGGAAAGGACTAGAGAAGGAATGTAGACAAGACCGCAATTGACGTTGCACTTAAATTCTTGGAGGTTGTACCTGTCAGGGAAGGAAGTATATGGAAGGTAGCTCCACGGCGGGATGTGCGAGAAAAGAAGCGGATAGAGTAGAAGTTCTAGTTGATTTAACTGTAAAAGGATGTGAACTTGTTGCCAGTCCGGTTGCTTGAGTGAGTTCTTGTTGAGAGGGCGTCAGTGAGCTAAGCGCGTCGAAGTAGAATCCATGAAAATATTTATAGAATAGACAGAGGGAAGCCACATACCGCCGGTGAGAAAATGGTTGGAATCGAGATGCCAGGTCGGGACCGATCATGTTACAGATTCTCCTTTATAGCCTAGGATGGCAACCAGGCTACCGCAGAAAGTAATTGCAACCTATTGCGGGAAAATATTCTGCCAAGTCAGTCCTGTCTTTTTTTAGACATGATCGCTCAAGTGTGTATCACATATGCCACTTAAATGACTGACTGACAGTTTACTTCCTAGAAAGTTGCGTATTTTCTAGTGCCGATATTGGCACACGCTATAAATACACCGAGTTTGGGCACCTCGGCTTATTGTAATGGTTAACAAGCTTGTCTTGCTAGAACTTATTGCAACTGAGTATTGAGTTCGATCCTCAGTGAGTATTTCATAGTTTCAGCATTGTACCACATCTAAACGGCGCTTAGAAAATCAACTATATACTTCGAGTTTTATATTTTTTATTAATAATAATATTCCGCATAACCTCACCAGTTAGTTTTTGATAAGAAATTTCTTTATAAGTCTTGCCTCGTAAAGGAAATAAAACAATTATTTCTTTTTTGTACCAAGAGTCCTTCAATACTTTTCGAAGTATCATTTCTCTTCTAAACAAATATGCTTTTCTTAAAGATTGTATTTCCAAATAACACTCCTATATCTGCCATGTTTATCGTATCTATTTCATACAACACTTCGATGGTCCAACAATCATTGGTTACTTGTTTGCCAATTATTTTCAACTTTCAGAATTTCCATCTTTAAATCATTGCAGTTATCGTTCTTTTTTCTTTTGCTGACAGGAGAGAAAAATACAGAAAAAAAAAGATTTGCTGCCTGATAGATGCCACCTGTCCAATTTACACGACTGTCAAAGAGATTAGAGAGAGACATTTATCTGGTATCACATCTTTCATCTTTTTGCTGCCTTTTCTTTTTTTCAACGAGACTAAATCGGGTTTATTGTGCTCAAAAGTTGTCACTTTCTATATCGGAATATCCCACAGGATTTTCTATTTTCTATTTCCAGCAAAGTGAAATGCCTGTTGGATATTCAGATACAGACAGTGTCAACGTTGAAGCAAATTATTATTATGTTATTTTTTATTATAAATCGATTTCTGCTATGGTCGCACTACCTACCAAGTTCTGCGGGAAGACCTAAGGCAGGTTGTGGTGTGTTGATATGGCTCCATTTCATGTTTTTTTCATATCTCCCTAACAAACCTAGTCTTACATAGACAAAGTTCTACTTAGTGTGTAGGCTGTATTTAAAAAAACAATTTTTGTATATCTCTTAAGCTGGGTTTTCAAGGGATTCTTTCAATGTGTTTTTTATTCCATTTTTTTTATCATTCCAAGTGCACCAACTATCACTGGTATGATACTTGTTTTCAATTTCCACATTTTTTCTATTTCAATTTCCAATTATTATTATTATTATTATTATTATTATTATTATTATTATTATTGTCAGTTAAGTGCCATACGTGATGCACGCTTGAGTGATCATGTCTGGAAAGAGACATGACTGACTGGGCAGAAGATTATTCCGCAGTAGGTTGCCATTACACTCTGCGGTAGACTGGTTGCCGACCAAGGCTACAGAACCCAATCTATCCTGTTATTTAACCCTTGACTGGAGGGAAGAAACGAATTAATAACTTTTCCAAGGGTATTTGCGCGTAATTGAATGCAAGGAGTTCGACTGGAATTTCAACTCCCCACCGCCCGCGATTTCTCGTTTCAAGCCGATAGCCACTGAACCACAAAACAAAGTCTATTATTTTATTATTATTATTATTATTATTATTATTATTATAGAAGGAAAAAGTCACACACGAAAAAGTGATGCTGGGAACCATTATTGAAATGCAAATTATTATACAATTTCATCGAGGCAATTCACAATGGAGAAAGAAAAGAACAATAATCATTCCTGGATGTACTAATATCTCGAATAGAGCGTAAGTTCAAGATATCCGTTTATCACAAGTCAAGATTCAACGGGCAATTCATCAATTTCAACCTTCACCGCCTAAACAGTGTAAAGAAAGCCATAATCGGCGTCCAAGAAATACATGAACAAGAAATGGTCAGTACAAGAAGTACCCTATAATGTAACAACGATCAGGGTACATGAAGGCAGCTACAACAAACGGGGTTAAAAGGGTGCAAATGGATAATAAAACACAGAAAAACGCCTCGGGCTGCCTAACCTATGTGAAGGGATTATCGGAAGAATACAAAAGATCTGTGATTCATAGGGAACCTCCAAAGGTAGTTTAGCATTTTGCAAACTCCCTTTTCGAGTTAGACCTCCCATTGAGGAAAACAGGATTTCGGACTTTGTATCCCCCATCCCATGCAGTTGTGGTAAGGAATATATAAGAGAGATTGTGGTGCCCCTCTAAGATATGACTGCAAGAATACCATAAAGCCGTAACACGGGTAGAAATAGAAAGATCACACGTTGTAGAGGCCTAGGACATGTTTGTCAAATTGGCCTTGTGCGCAACACAGCCGAAGGGTCGGCGTTTTGAAATTTCTTTTCTTACATTTCAGCGTGTCGTCTTTATGCTGATGCCATTTGACTCTCTTTTGCCTGTCAAAGGAGGAGGTTAAGTAGTGAAATTTAGTCATGTGAATGGATCGAACAGCATGCCCATTTTTATTTAGGTGTTAAAAAAACTAACCGGGGTCATAGATAAATTTGCTATTTCCTATCCAATCAGAATCCACACTCTTTATTTTCACACTAACTTCTGAAATTCGCCTTGGTCTGTTTTTTTTCCAAAATGTTTTCAGTCGTTCTGATCCGATTTTGCGGGTGTGCAATGTTACATTTTGCGTTTCAGTTAATCGTTGGATGATATAGGATTTGTATTCTATACTTATATATATATATATATATATATATATATATATATATATATATATATATATGAAAAATACTGGGAGAAAATGTATCTCACAGTTGAAAAATTGTCTTGAAACGAAAAAGAACACAAGAAAACATTTCCTTCAGTTTGTCATACATTTTTCTTCAACATGTATATATACACACACACGCACACACACACACACACATTAACACAGACAGACACACACATGCACACAGACACATATATATCTATATATAAGCAATGTTAATCGATATTTGTGTCATTTTACTGAGCATCATATACTAATGAATATCTTCAATTCATCTATTATCTTCTTTGCCACTCACATTGACACACATACACACACTTACACACACACACACATATATATATATATATATATATATATATATATATATATATATATATATATATATCTTCAAGCTTTGAGATTTCGCGTGGCCGATTTACTAATATCTTAATTGGGCGAATAATGTTTATTGCTTTACCTTCCCGGCGTCGATTAATCATCTCGCAAATATAGAAAAAGGAAATCTGATACCTTTTAGAACCCAAGAGTATGCCATTGAAGATTTACAAGTTACTTAGAATGACCAACAATGACCTTTTATCGTCCCGGTCAGTGTAAACATTCGTTTAATTAACGCTTCCAGAGTGGAGCCAAAATATTTTTTCTCCGCTTACGAAAAGTAAAAACGAACGTTTGAATGAAAGAAAAACAATACGCATACTTCTTTCAACCACGCACCGAAAAACAAATTATACAAGAAATTTATTTATAGAAAATCTTTAAGAAAATAAGATTTGTGTTTTTTTATCATCTATGAGATGGAGGTTGTAGCCAAACAGGAGAAAGAAACTACGAATTTAGGTACCTCCATTCAACAGCAAAAAAACAAAAAAAACAAAAAAAAACAGCATATCATGATGCTAAAACGGCTCAAATCTAATTAAAAAAAGTTTTATCATCAAAATGTTCATGTTATCAGTAAGATGAAAGATCAAATTTTGTTATTTTTTTTAAATTTAAATCCTTTCTAACATGTGCGAAATTTTAATTAAAATTTCATTTTTTCTTTTTCGTCAGCGATTCACCCTACATTTACGTAATTAGAGTATTAAGAAAATGGATTCGGTCGAGTAAAATTATTTGGGGTCGAGTAAATTTTCTTTCTTTTAAATCTCAAAGGCTATATATATATATATATATATATATATATGGAGGTATGCGCTGCAGAGGAAACGTCATGAAATCAAGTGCGTAGCTCACTTCCTGGCAAGATAAAGTTCACCTTAAACAAATTAACAGCACCGGAATTTTCACGTCCAAACAACTTTTGCCAAACGGCAGTAAGTAACTGATGGCGGGAGCAGGTAAAATCGTTTATTTTAACATATAACTACACCGGCCTGAATTTATTTTGAGAAAATTTCTTTTAAATCTGTGTGTCTTTCCGCCGAATTCGATTTCGTCTAGTGTGCTATCATTCGTGGTCAATTAGTTTAATTGATTAATTGATGGCGTTCCATATGTTGTCAGGGGTTACAGGTTCGAATATATATATATATATATATATATATATATATATATATATATATATATCAGTGACAGAGCGAAAGTAAATATAAGCAATGTTGGCATCAGTGTCAAAATTAAATTGTGTTTTCGTGTTCAAGCGCATTCATAGCCTAATAATTACGCCGTTCGAACGTGAAACAATCAATTCCAATACCTGAGACTACGCTGATATATATCAGTAAAATAGCGGCTGGTTATGTCAGCAGCAGACGGAAGATCGAAAAAGGTGCCCATTGCACAATTAAAACAAATGAATTTACACAACACCGTTCACTTGAGGATAAAAGAGATTAGCGTTGTCGAAAACTTAGTAGTAAGTGGTGTGAGTTCGGTTCTTCGATATATATATATATATATGATTTTTTTAGACAGACATGTTTGCTAACCGTTACACAACATCAACGTGGCTAAATTTATTAAGCGTAGATTTTTTGTTACACAAGGCCGTAAATCGTAATTGAGCTTGCAAGAAATGTTTGCAAAACTAGTGTATCACGTCAAACATGCCAATGTGTTTGTGTTTATCTGTGTGTGTGTGTGTGTGTTTGGGAAATTTTTTAGATATATCTATTAGAACCTTAATACATTATTGCTTATTTTTTATGTTAGTAGAGTGTGTTGTTTTTGTTTTTTTTTGTTTTTTTCAAAAATTAGTGATGAACTAAAAGTATTGTCCATCGTTAGCCACTACTTTTCTTCATTTGAATTACACGTCGGTAAAACGACCCGTCTTTTAAGGCTAACCGCTAATCGACCCATTATTTTGACATCTTTATAAAAATGAAAGTGCTGTTCCTCCAGACCATGTGCAATCGATCGAAACAAGTGATAATCGGACTTGTATATACGGTAGGTGTGGTAGGAGTTCTCATTTAAGCGTTTTGAAGAAGGTTTTCACTAGTTTTGCAACATGCGGCCTCGTGTTGTCATGCTGCTAAATGACTTGTCGTGTCTCTGCTCCTATGACGACTGTTTTTCCTCAATACCCGACTCAAAAGCATCCATTGTGGTCGGCAGCGGTCTCCCGTGTTTCTTTTGGTCGGTTTGAGCAGCTCATAATAGACTACATTCAGCTGATTCAACCAAATGGATAGATAGCAGAAGCTTCGAACTATTTCTCCTGAAGAAAGTAGTGCAGTAAAAGTCTCCGTAAATGCACTTTCATTGTACTGAAATCCTTTGTGTTTGACGCTATTAAATACAAAGTTGTTTTCACTTCGGTGAAATTTCATACACTGAATATCAAGCTTTGCTTATATTACTTTCTTGCAGATTCGTTACTATCTGAAAACTACACGCACATAGTTGTTGGAAGGCGATCTGTAGAAAAACAGCGACAACTTATTCAAGTTTCTAATAAAATATATACTTGTAAAAGGACAATCTGATTAAAAACAAAAGAGAATTCGTTTCACCAAAGTGCGTAATTCATATTATGTATTCTTTTTTAAGCATTTTCTATTTAAATTACCTTAGTTTGGCCTATTTAGGAATTATTTATTTAAATTAGCAACAGATTAGGAATGCAATAATTTTCTTTTATTCGAATCAATATTTATGAACGTTTCTTAAATTTACAAAGGTTGAAAACAACGCAATATTCTATTTTTGTTTATAATTCCTTGTTGCAAAGGTCTATTAGAAGAGGAAACACGTCTGCTAAGATAAGATTTCTTTTTTTCGTTAGTCATGTAAGCGTGGGTCTGTGCCGCAAAAAAGATGTCAAAATACGGTCTAAAATGTCGGAAACATATATTAATGTACCTACTAAAGAGTATCTTACATTAAGACCTAAAAAAAGTGATGATCCAAACCTCTCATCGTGATAGGCGGGTGTATATATATATATATATATATATATATATACTGCAACGGTATTTCAGTATTTGTCTATATTTCTAGGATGAGGTAGGCCTTATACCATTTACATTATTCGTGCTACTGTCCTCATTTTGGTTGTAATTTGTACTACGTTTCGGGCGTTGTACGATCCGGCCTTCATCAGGAGCTAGGAATTTTAAATTGAACCTTTAATTACTATCACTGGGGTATATAATTCTCATTCCTTTTGCAAAACTTCTTTTGGTAAGCATGAGTTATCTCACTCTCAAATGACTCACTATGTTACTTATTTGTTATTTCTATTGCCTTGACCCAAAGAGTTGTGAGTTCAATACCAGGCTACAGAAGAAGTGAACAAATAACGTAGAGAGTCAGCTTAGACGGAGATATCTCATGACTACTAAAAGAGTCTTCGCAAAAGGGATGAGAATGATATACCCGAGTGATCGTAATAAAGGGATCGGTTTAAACATTCCTATCACCTAAAGAAGGCCGGAGCGTACAATGGTCAACACGTCGTAAAAATGGCAACCAGAATAAGGACAGTAGTCTGAATAATGTATAGAGTACAACCGTATATATTTTAATATAGAGGATATATATATATATTAGTCATCTACATACAAGCCTTTTTCGATGTCTCACAGCTCATCTGTATAATAAACTCATCCACTAGATTCTGGCCGGGATTGAACCTCGACCGATTTGGTGTCAGTCGGAGTCGCTACTCCCTAAATCATAGGCGCATCAGAGAATCAGAGAAGGAAAATTTTAACATGTTGTATATAAGTAGTGGATACACACGCCAGTCAACGAAAGAACTCAATTCATTTCTCAACAGTCACGCATACATCGCAAAAGTGGAAACTGTTTCTAAAATTTCCTTCTCTAGAGAGCTCCATCGTAATGAGAGCATAATATATTAGTCATCCACACACAAGCCTATTTCGCTGTATCACAGCTCATCAGTGTGTAAAACACATTCACTTGCTTCTGGACGGGATCAAAACTCGACCGATTTGGTGTCGGTCTGGGTCGCTATATGTTCTTTACTGCTCGACGAAATAATTATTGAAAGCAAAGATAGACCACTCCTAATGAGAAAGCATGTGTCAAGAGTTTTCATAACTAGAATTAAAGTTTAATAAATGTTAGTAAAAAGAATGAACTGAATCGACACTGTCTCTCTTTTCATGAAGTGAGAGGAGGAAAAAAATATATATATACACACACACAATTGTTTTATTTATTATAGTAGCGATGATATGTACATACATATATATTTTTCTCTGTTTTATTTAATAAAATTCTCTAGAGAAACAACTTTGATTAAACGTATTCATTTTTGTGTTCTTTCTTTCTGCCATTTATAAATATTGCAACAGTAATTAAGTTAATTTTTCTTTCACTCTACAAACCTTAATATTTTATTAATTTTGCATATAAGTATGTATATACTTTTGTGTTGCTGTCGCCACATTTCGAGCTTTTAAGAACCTCAATGTTTATTCCCACCGAATTAATTCTTTCTGTGGATTGATGTATTAAGGGAAAATACAAACGGACAACGCGTTTGCTTTTTCCTGTACTTTCAGAATGTTTTGCGCTGAAGGGTAAGATTTGTTTTCTTGGCTTTTTGTGACTGTTTCGTTATTGTCTGTTTAATTTATTTTTTATTTTACATCGAAAATAATTGTTTTGGGGAGAAGTAAATTTAATTAACATATATTTTAGTACATACTCGTTTTGCAAGAACGGAATATTTCTTTAGGCTTGAAGAGCTCACAACGAAAAAAAAATGAATAGCAGCCAATCAATGATAAAATGCCACTGAGAGTAAATGAAAAAGTAGAAATATATACATAGCTATTTTTTTATAATCATTTCACCCCAAGCAAGGCACTAATGTCACTGGTGAGCAGAGGGTTACAATGAGAGAATAGAAAATGTAACGGGATGTCGAAGAAAAAATAAGAGATGGATAGGAATCAAATAAATAAAAGATGGCAATTGACGTTGCAATTTGGAGATTGTAGCTATCAGGGAAGCATGCAAAATGAAGTGAGTTCCCCAAAATGGAAATGTAAGAAAGAAAACTATTTCGACGGTAAAATGGTAAGACCTTTATGCCAGTCTAGTAGCACAAGTAAATACATGTAGTCGAGGCTTTTTTTCATATCCCGTGTCCCTTCAGGACGTAGGTGATTATGGACTTTCATTTGGCTCTGTCTCTTGTCGCTCTCAATATTTTTTTCTCTCGCACTGACTTTCATTGTTTCACTTTCCTTTTACCCGGCCTGTGAGTATTAGATTCTCCAGGCCCTCCTTCCTCATTACACGTCCCAGAATCCTCATCTATCTCTTCCTGGTGTCAAGTATGAGTGTTCTTATCGTTTGTATCTTCTCCAACACCTCTTTGCTGCTCACGTGCTCAGTCCAGATTATTCTCAGCATCCTTCTGTAAAACCACATTTCTGCTGCCTCAAGCCTCTCTTTCATCCCTGATTAGATGGTCTAACATTACTTCCATACAGAAGAACATATCACATAACAATCCAGCACTATTTTTGGGTTTTTTCCAATGAGATGTTCTTGTCTCTCTGTACTCTGATTAACTTTTGAAATGCGTCCTTGGACATGCCAATGCGTCTTTGGATCTCAATGTAACAATTTCCATCCTGTCAGAACACTTCCCAGGTATTTGAATTTTTTACTTGTTTTATTTTAGATTCTCCAACTTGCAGTTGACATATTGGTCTCTTCTTTTTGCTGATGACTATATATTCAGTTTTATTTTAGTATTAAGCTCAGTCCTTACTTTTCACTTTCTTTTGCTAACATCTATAGAAGCTTCTGCTTTTTCTGTTTATCGTGCCTGCTATCAGCACCGTGTCATCCGCGTATCGTATACTGTTTCCTTACGTGTTGTATTTTAGTTTTTGTGACCTGAAGTTAGCGCTTTGGGGCCTTATTTTTGCTGGTGACCATTCATTCAGCTTTCTTCAAGTTTGTTGTTACTCGAGGTACGAGGGAAAAAATTTCATCAGACCAGTTGCCATAAAAATACTTGTAGAACAGATAAAGGGAAAAAGTAACAGAAGGCGGGCTACGAAGTTAGGATCGACTAGCAGTATAGCCCGGCGTTGCTCGGGTGTAATGAAAGCCTTTAAACTAAACCATGATCCTGGAGCTCAGACACTTTAGACGTTGGGACGAAAGACTAAAAAGCAATAGTTGTTTCCAGTTCAAGCGAAACCGTAGACTGAAAGAAAAATGAATGGATGTAAGTCAAATTTTGATTTCCTGCTATCGATATCAAGTAAGTTTTTTTCGTCGTATACTGAATTTTGAAGGCTAAATAAGTCCTCTGAGTAAATGGTATCATGGATGAGACTAAGAACTACAATTATGCCTACTTAGAGCCAAACCCGAAGCAAAAACTAAAATAAAAGGGCTGAAAAAAAACCCAGACATACAGGCAGATAAACAGGCACACACACACACACACACACAAACATCATGCCTTATATATATATATATATATTATCGATTTTCTGCACTATTGTAAGAACTGCAACCTTGAAACTTCTGAATATCGTTTCTTATGTCTTTGTCTACGAGTGTATCAAATTTGATTAAAATCGGACCACTCCTTCCACAACCCGATTTTTCGATTTTCAATTTTCGATATTTACCAGGGTTACCTCGACAAAAACTAACTAAGAACACTCGCAGACGCTTATCGTACAACTGTGTAAATATTCAAGAAAATCAGTTCAGCCGTTTCGGAATCTATAGGTAACGGACACAGACACACATACAGAGACAAACTTTCATTTATGAATAAGATTAGATTATATTGCTGATCGCTTTTGGGGATTTTGTCGAGAACCTCCAGAAAAATAGCAGGAGCACCCGACTAGATATTGGAACAGTATTCAATGCTTGAACGAACAGGAGATTTATAATTTGTCAATTAAATGGATCAGCCAAATATGCGAACTCTCAACTGCAAACACCATAACTAAGAATATATATAAACATTTAAATATTTTGCGAACATCTTAACAGAGGACAGAAAATATCACATCAAAATCCGAAGGTGCATTGGCATAACGAAATATGTCTTCCAAAGGTTAAACCAATTATTAGCAAACAAAGAGTTCATGAGAAACGAAAAAAAGAGTTGAAATATTGTGTAAAATCAATTTTTGATGTGGCAGTGAATGCTCTACATGTTTTTGAGAGATAAACTCGAGACATGTGGCAAAAGAAATCTTGTCTTGCAGATAAACGCTGAGAATAACAGGGAATGAACATATAAGTGATTCAAATGTTTTAAGGAGAATGAAAGCAAAAATGTTCCTTATATATTGAATAAGAAAAAAGCATTAGATATTTCTGGGTCATATAATGAGGAAAGAGAGTTTAGAGAATAAGATACACGCAAGGCATACTGAAGGAAAGAGACACAGAGAAAAATAAACGAAAGTCTTTTTTAACAAGTGTGTAGAAATTAACTTTAGGGTAAAAACCAAATAGGCAAATCTTGCTTAATCCTACAATGAATAAAAAGCAATAGAAAGCTATGATCACGCATTTCTGTCGAGGAATCGGACACGTGGAAGAGACAGTTTCGAGGGACGATTTAAAATCACGTTACGCAAGCCTATTCGCTATCGTTTTGATTCTCAAAGATTATATAAAATGTTTGGCCGTTTTAGACTGAACTAAAAGAAATTATTGTAAGCTGCAAAGAGGCTGAAATTATTGCCTAATTTCCATCAAATGACAAGAGATGTTTTTCAAACCTGTATAGAAATGAGTACTTTTAAAGCTGATTTTCAAGGATGGACGTTTCTTAAGACTCGATAGATTGGCGGTGCATGATCTCACTAAATATATTCTACTGTATTTGATTCGTATTCTGCCCATAATATATGGAAAACTTTAAAGAGATTTGTCTAGCAACCTTTTGGCGTTCCGCTAAATGTGCCTATAAAATTTGGTTTAGAATAAATCTTTTTTAGCTCTGAATATTGCTGCTTCATAAGCGCAATCATCATTATTTATGAACACAAAGAATTCACAAAAGACGATTTGCCAGTCAGATTGATATATGGACAGAATCACCGTTTATTTTGTTTTGTTTCTTGGCGAACCTTTCAAAAACAATATTCTTTCTTCTAAAACATAGATCGGAGACAGGAAAGTAAACACGTGCAAAAACACATCTCTCTCTCTCTCTCTCTCTCTCTCTCTCTATCTATCTATCTATCTCTCAAATGTATATTTAGGCAGCAATTATTCATCCAAACAAGTTTAAATAAAAACAACGGACAAGGTTTTTCTGTGTAAAATTGTACTGTATTTTTCAAATTTTCTAAGATGTTGAATATTGTGTTCAATGTTGTGGATAAACTGTCCGCTCATATATTTTCTAATATTGTTTAAGTAATTTCAAGTTTCGCAACCATTATCAAGAACCATGTTAATGTCTTCGTGGTAGTTACAATTCCTCGTGGTATTCTTTGGAAAGAAATAGTCGATGTGACGTCATGTGTAAAAGCTATTTGGAGCGCATCCAATTAAAAGAAAGCTCTCTCTCTCTATATATATATATATACCTGTGTGTTACTGCGTTTCTGTGTGTAATGTGCGTTGTGGTGCAATGAATATCGGTTCGGAACGAATTCCAGTTAAATTTGTTGCATTCACTTACGTACAGATACCCTTGGAATAGGTATTCATCCGTCTCTTCTTTCTAACTATGGGTTAAATAAAAAACAGCCTTGACTGGCAGCTAGACTACCACAAAAAATAATATCTATCGCAAAGAATAATCGCAACCTACTCTGGGAAAATCAGTCATGTCGATTTCAAGACTTAATTCACTGATATATATATATATATATATATATATTATCCTACGTCTATGGCATGACTCGAAGTTACATGCGTTATGCAATCATCAGGGGCATAATTCAAATGACAGTTTAATAGATGTTAGTTTAAATTTACTCGATATTCATGGGTATTAAATCTTATAATATTAAGATATTACTTTTTAATAACAAAATTAAATGTAATATTCTAAGGTTACATATAGAAAAATTTAGAATTTTATGGCTGCCATTTGTTTACTATTGCAGAGATTAGCTGATAATTTTAGATCTGCACATGTACTAGTGTTGCCATATAACGTGCCAAGTTTCACTAATTTTTATTAAAAACTGTCGGAGTTAGAACTAAAAATCGATTTGCATATAATTCTGGCACGCAGTGTATTATAGCAACATTACAAAGATACTTAAAAATTACTTGTAGCTTACAAGTGAGTTCAGGGTATCAACAAACGTTTGATTAATATTTATATTCATCAAGTCCATTAAAGAAAAAAACTTGAAAACCTAAAAGAAAAATATAGCAAAGATCTAAAAAAAGTAATATGTCGATATACACATAAATTAATATACATATATATATTAGTCGTTCACATAGAAGCCTGTTTCGCTGTATCACAGTTCATCAGTGCAACTGGACACATCCGCTTGCTTTTGACCGATTTGGTGTCAGTTGAAGCCGCTACCCACTAAGCCATAGGTGCATGGAAAAAGACAATGTAAATTACAAAGTGTTGTATATAAACATAGTATACACACGCCAGTCACCGAAAGCGCTCCATAAAGAACTGTACACACACACATATATATATATATATATATATATATATATAATTATTTGGAAATTTATAACATAATTTTGTTATAATATTACTACAAAATTAGCGATTATCTTTCAACACTACTCGTGTCTTATCAAGTGATGGTGCTGATTTCTAGTTGAAAAGTTTTAAAAGTTTAAAAAATAGCTAAATCCTCTCAATCAGGGAGACATTGTTACATAGTCTTTGGTGACCAATCAAAATACAAGTAATTTCTAATTCTAGGAACATGAAAACAGCTTCTAAAAATAATTTATTGGGACCTTAATCTTAATATTAATTTTAAGAAATGAATTCCGGAGGTAGGAAGTGTGATCACAGAGGCTGCTAGAGTAAAAGTTGCGGTTACATTTGATCGGTTTCACGGTAAAAGGGTGGGACCTAGTCGCTATTCTAGTAGCTATACTAAATTCATGTAGATAGGGCACCAAACAGCTGCGCACATCTGGATATTAAGCTCTACAATGCGGCACTCAAATTAATTCTGCATGAAGAAGACACTTAATTTAAATCACAGTGAATAAATATATGAATCAACAATAGGAGCAACAAAAAATCTGAGCAACAAGTAAAAAACTGCCGTCTCACAGACATGAAGATCGATCTTGGAAAAGAAGAATAGAAAATGAAATTGAATGATTTACAAGTGAACTATCAGTACTTAATTAACTGGCAAGAGGAGTAAATTTAATGACTAGAAAAGGCAGAAGGATCGAAAAAAATACAATATGATGAATGAAAATGAAGTCCTATCAATTAAAGATAAATTAAAGCAAGCAATACAACTGACGGCTCAAAGGTTAACACGCTATGAGAAAATATCAAGATTCTACAGAACAAAATCTTTCAAACAGATGCAAAAAAGATTTACAAGGAAATAGATAAAATTATTGAAGTGATAGTCCCTCAAAAATATTGAAGAGGTTATACAGTTCTGGGAAAAGATCTGAGATTACTCCAAAGAACATCACAAAGAAAGAGATTGGATTAGGCAAGAGATAAAACAAATGTAAAATAAACCAGAACAGACATTTTTTTTTTAATCATATCACCCCAAGCAAGGCGAAAATGTCACTGATGCGCAGGGGGCTACGTAAGAGTGAAAACATTGGAAGAGAAAAACCGGAAACCACAACCTAAACAGGAAACAAGGGATGAGCCTCATCACCTGTTCAATAGACGTGGGTGAGTGTGAACCGGGCGATAGTTTAGACTATCTACTCCAATTGAAAAAAAAAAAAAAGAAAATCCATTACATCGCCTACACATCCAAGCTTACAGTACATGGTATTCCAAAGCGGTTACCCATCTAGGTAGTGATCAGGCTGAACATTACTTAACTCCAATTTCCAATTCGAAGCCATTATCCATTACATCATATACACATTTTTGCTTACAGCACATGGTATTCCCAAGCGGTCACCCATCTAAGTACTGACCAGGCTTAACATTACTTAACTCCAATTTCAAGCCATTATCCATTACATCACCTACACATCCAAGCTTACAGCACATGGTATTCCCAAGCGGTCACCCATCTAAGTACTGACCAGGCTTAACATTACTTAACTCCAATTTCCAATTTCAAGTCATTATCCATTACATCACCTACACATCCAAGCTTACAGCACCTGGTATTTCCAACCAGTCACCCATCTAGGTACTGACCAGGCTTGACATTACTTAACTCCAATTTCCAATTCCAAGCCATTATCCATTACATCACCTACACATCCAAGCTTACAGCACATGGTATTCCAAAGCGGTCACCCATCTAGGTACTGACCAGACACAATGATGCTAAATTCAGTGATTGAACAAGAACTGATGTTTCAATATGATATGCCAGTAAGGCCAGGCACAGCTGGGGTTATTATGTAGATCTGTCAAAATCACCAATGACATCAAGTGAATTGTGAATCTCTACACCTGGCTAAGTCATCTCTTAGGTCAACCCTACGCCTGGCTTTCTTGAAGGGTACTACATGCAAAGTTTTTATTTTTGTGACAACATTAATAGTGCGATTCACCGATTCATTTTCAACAGCTTGTCAACCCTTTCTAGGTTATTTAAAGCTAGAAAGTATTTGTTAGACTAAGATTTTTTTTTTTTGAGATAAGAATTTAGTAAGATGAATTTTATTAATTGAAAACTGGGGGGGGGGGAAGAAACATATTCATACCTTCCCAAGAGTATTTGCGCATAAGTGAATGAGATAAACCCAACTGGAATTGGAACTTGTATCTCTAATTAACAATTCTGAGCCATTATCCATTACACTACTCACAGACCCAAGATTACAGTACCTGCTATTCCTAAGTGCTCATCCATCTAGGTATTGACTAGGGTTGACACTGTGTTACAAGGCTGCATTTATATATAAAAAATATTAATAAAGTCAAAAACAAAATAAAATGGTTAAAATTTATAGTAATGAATTCTACTGAGTCCTACTTGTTAATACAAAAGACTTTCATTCATGAAGTTGTTGTAAAGTAAAGAAATTAGAAATAGAACATTTGGAAGATTCTAGATCATTCCAGTATATTCGAGAAACATCGAGAAATACGCTAATTAGGTGCTAGCCCCTATAAAAATATTTTTAAAGAGAAGAGAAAAAGAATTTCTGGTATTATCAACTCCAACTTTTGATTCGTGGATTATTATATCCAGTCAAAAGTATCTCTATGAAAAGTTACTGCCCAACAAAAACCCAAAAAGCGGACCTACTGAAACTAAACTGGTAAACAGAGCTTTTGAATATTTTCATTGACCAAACTACAAATTATACTATATATACATATATTTGTAGATTTCCAGTAATAGTCCATATGTTACTTTGCTAACCCTAACGTGGTAAAAAGACTTGACTCTCACTTTCTTCTTTTTCTGCTTCGTAACACTTCACCAGTAGACCTAGACCTCTATTTTTTTAAAAATCATATCACCTTGTGCAAGGCGGTAACACCACTGATGCGCAGGGGGCTACGTAAGAGGGAAAAGATTGGAAAAAAGAAAGCCGGAAACCACATTCTAAACAGGGAAGAAGGGATGAGCCTCTTCACCTGTTCAGTAGACGTGGGTGGAGTGTGAACCGGGCGATATTTTAGTCCATCTACACCAATTGAAAAAAAGAAAAGAGTAAAAAGATTGCAAAGAGAAAGCTGGAAACCACATCCTAAACAGGGAACAAGGGATGAGCCTCTTCACCTGTTCAATAGACGTGAGTGGGGTGCGCTGTTTTGAATGTCACAGTTGTATCTTTGTATATATGTTATTTTGTGTTTGTTTTTTTTTAGTAAAAATTAAATATTTGTTTGTGATTAGCTCTGTATTTTGGTAAATCATTTTCTTTTCTTTTCATACAACTTCTAACACATAACTGCTGAACTTCAGTGATCATACAGGAATCAATGTTTTAACGTGATGTAGCCATGAGCACTATGTAGTGATATATTATTAGTCATGTATCATTATTTGTGTTAAGTTAATATAGCACAAATAAATTACTTACAACTAGCAAAATTTCCCAAGCAGTTACAATCTAGCTATTTACACACTCCAACCACAATGGCATGATATGGTACATGGCCTTTTTAATGTGTCATGTCTATGCACATGAAGAGAGACTAAAAAATATCTGATCTCCAAAACCAGTCACATTGGCATTGGGATTTCATCCCCCACACTCTTTAGTGCAATGAGGGAGGTGCTACTACAGGAATAGAATCCCTGCGACCAGTCATTTTCTCATGAATTATCCAAAGATGGAAACATAGTCCAGGGGTAAGATCTAGTTTGCCAGCCAGAAGATGGCAAGCTAGTTATTTACATGTCTCTGTCCCATGGAAACTTGATATAGCACATGGCCTCTTTAAAGGATGGGGGATGGGGCATGTTTACATAGACTGAGACAAAAAATTGTCGTACTAGTTTCAATATTCTACGGACACCTCCAATTAGGAAGATATTCTTGGCAGGGTTGAAAACCTCAGGACTAGGCATCAGTGTATTTTTTTTATTTTTTGCTTTTTTTTTTCCCCTCTATGCTCTGTCTGGAGACAGACACAGCTGAGAGATATAATATACCCTGCCAATTAGAAGGTGGTATTCTAGTTATTTATTTATACCCCCCAATAGTGGCAAGATATGGCACAAGGCCAGTTTAAAATGGAGATTCTAAGTGCATGCGCCTGGCTTAAGGCTAAAAGCTGCCAGGCCCCTGCAACCTTCATCACACTGACAGTAATGTTCCACCAACCTTCTCTCTTTAGTGTAATGAGGGAGGTGCTGCTACAAAGTTGAAATCTCCAAAACCAGACATCGCTCATTTATTTGTTGTGAAATGTCTGAAAAACAAAGACATTTAGGAGATAAAAATGTATCCTCCCAGCCAAAACGTGACAGCTCTGAGTTTATTTTTATTATCAAGTCAAACGGTTGAGTTCATTTTTGATAAGCAGGTTTGACAAGCCTCCTGCTGATTGTTGGTGCCTACTGAGTTGGAGGAGCGGGAACAATTAATTAGAACACAAGGTTCAAATTACAGCTAAGGCAGTTGGTATTTATAAAATATCCCCCCTCTTGTCTGCAAAGAAATTGTGACCAAAATTTACTATCAGCTGAGAATATGTCATAAAATAAAAACTCGTTTCAGATTTTAGTGTTCAACAATAAGTTGCTCAAATACAGTGGTGCTTCTACATGATTGACAGTGTGCACTGAATGACATTGTTACAAATATAAAAGTCTTCAAATACACTTTTGTAGCAAAAGTCTCATGTCAATGAGAGCACTGTCATTGACCAAATATTTTACTCTTCAGTGAATTTTACATCAAGTCAGCAAAAGAGAAAAGCACTAGAAAAACTTCTAAAAGGAGCGGTATAGAGATAAGACATACCTTTGAACAAGTCAAATTTTGAGGATGAATGATTGTCATCAGAGATTTTAATATTCACTCCACTTGACATAGATCAGTAAAAACAGAACACATACAAATGCTTAGAAACGAGATTTTCAATATGTTCATTGTTTATACAGAATGAATATTGAGAAATTATGTAATCGTATTTTATTATTATTTATATATTATTGTTTGTCTTACTTGGTCAAAAGGCAAAGAGAAAAAGAGGAATGTAGGGATTAAGAGGGAAATAGAGAGTACAGAGAGAAAATTAGAGAGTACAGAGAGAAAATTAGAGAGTGTAGAGAGAAAATTAGAGAGTGTAGAGAGAAAATTAGAGAGTGTAGAGAGAAAATTAGAGAGTGTAGAGAGAAAAATAGAGAGTGTAGAGACAGAGAGTAGAGAAGTAGAGAGTAGAGAGAGACATAGAGAATAGAGAGAGACATAGAGAATAGAGAGAGACATAGAGAAGTAGAGAGAGACAGAGAAGTAGAGAGAGAAATAGAAAGTACAGAGAGAGAGAAGTAGAGAGTAGAGAGAGAGAGAGAAGTAGAGAGTAGAGTAAAAACGGACACACAGAGTAAAATGGAAATAGAGAGGGAAAGAGAGTTAAATAGAAGTAAAGAGGGACATAGTTAAAAATAAATAGAAAGATAGTAACAGGACATAGAAAGTAAAACAGAAAAAGAGTGCGACACGAAGAGGCTTTTCTTCTTAGATCTTGCTTCTTGTTCTGTTTAGCTTTATCTAACAATCAGCAAAATTAACAATTATGTCAAAATATTTTTCTCTGGTTTTTATAATCAATGGGAGTGTGAAAACTCCCTCATCCTGCTTCCCAAAATTGAACTCAATGACAAATTCAGACATTTTTTTATATCATAAATGTAAAATTATTCTCCTAAATAATCTAATAAATAGTGTCTAATATTTTTATTGTAAATGCTCAAGAACAAAAATAAAATGTATAAATCCCTTTCATCATATATTTAGGCTTTATCGCAATCCTAATCATTGCTTTATAAAGCAACAAACATAGCCAAAGTGTGAAGGTAGTTGAAACAAAAGTGATATCACTGGAAAAAATGTCCTTTCAACTTTACGTCTTATTGTGGGCACGAAAATCCAAGTTTCTGAGATGAGGTAGTATTTACAGTACTTATATTATTCAGACTATTGTCCTTATCCACGCCGCCACCTGTACGAGGCTCCACCCGTTGCACACTCTGGCCCCCCTCAGGTGCTAGGAATTTTGAACAGAACGCTTTATTACAATCAATGGGGTATATATCTCCATTTTTTTCATAGAGCCTCTACTGATAGTCATGAAGTATCTCCCTCTAACACCGTAAGTTACCTTTTCATCACTGTACAGCAGTGATGAAAAGGTAACTTACGGTGTTAGAGGGAGATACCTGGTATTGAATTCACAACTCCTTGGGTCAAGTCACAGGAACTAAGCAACGTCTATATCCACTGAGCCATGTGTCCTTAAGAGTTTGAAATTCATAGCACCTGAAGAAGGCCGGAGCACACAACGGCCGAAACGTCGTACAAATGGCAACAAAGATGGAGACAACAGTCCAAATAATGTGAATACTGTACTATGATTTATTTACTATGTCATTTTTTTTAATAATGAGAAACCGTATATACCCACCTGATACAGTGACATTATGAGCCAGAAATTGCCCATTTCCATTGTCTATTCATGTAGACATCAGGATATACTCCTGACCTTACCTAGCTTAGTGAAATAGGGAGATACTGTCTGAGGATGACCAAACACTGGTTTATTCATTCTGGAACACGATACTTCATTAAAATATCTAAATGAAAATGTCCAAGCTGTGTTTACTGAATCATTATTGCAACTGATAAACCACAAAACTATAGCATTAATCAAAGCATATCATCTCCAAGAGATGTTTGCACAAGCACTTCAAAAAATGCCAAGAGAAAATAATTTCCAGCACAAAATTTTAAAGGAAAATCTTCATCACAAAAGAGGTTACTTCATGCAATATGCAAAACAATTCAGAATTATTCTCAGTCCTTTTATTAAAACAATTTTCACTTTGTCATTAGAGAGAAAAAATATCTTTTTCCGTATCCAATAAAGTGTGCAGAAATTGTTTGATCCATAGAGAATTTAATGAAAATTATCTTCAACTTATTGAGCAACATGCATTTGAATGAGCTTAAGATTGAAAGCGCAAAAAAATTATTAAAAGAATGGAAGGCTCTGAACCTGCCAAAGTCACCTTAAGTTTTTTGTCAATCTGGATATGAAGAGAAGCATCAAAGACTGCTGGAATTTTGTTAAAAAAATTGAATCTATCTGGGAAACTGTCAGTCAGTCAGTTAAGTGCCATACGTGATACACGCTTGGGTGATCATGTCTCGAAAGAGACATGACTGACTGGGCAGAAGATTATCCCGCAGTAGGTTGCCATTGTTTTCTGCGGTAGGCTGGTTGCTGACCAAGGCTATATAAACCAATCTGTCCTGGTATTTAACCCATTACTGGAAGAAAGAGACGGATTAATACCTTTCCCAAGGGTATTTGCGCGTAAGTGAATACAATGGATTCAACTGGAATTCGAACTCAGCTCCCCAGTTTCTCGTTCCGAGCCGATATCCACTGGACCACAACGCACATCCCCTGACTGGGAAGTGGATATCGGCTCGGAACGAGAAACTGGGGAGCCGAGTTCGAATTCCAGTTGAATCCATTGTATTCAATTACGTGCAAATACCCTTGGGAAAGGTATTAATCCGTCTCTTCCTTCCAGTTATGGGTTAAATAACAGGACAGTTTGTGTTCTATAGCCTTGGTCGGGAACCAGCCTACCGCAGAAAGCAATGGCAACCTCGGAATCTCGGAAGAGGAAATTAAATACGCACTGAAAAAAGTACACAACTAGAAATCTCCGAGTATATTTAAAATACCTAAAATTTGTATATAATTTAAATATATCACTCAAAAATCTAGCCAAGAAACTTCAAGAACCGGTTAAAGATCCCTCTAAAATTTCAGCATGAATGACACAAATATCCCGAAAACTACAGACCAATTATATGTCTTCCCACAACATACAAACTATTGATATTTATTTTGACAAAACCGACATGTTTCTCCATCGAAAGAAATGACATACTACCGTTTGAACAAAAAGGGTGCAAACGTGGCTTTTACGGATGTAAAGACCAAGTACTTATTTTGGAACACTGCTTCAATGCATAGAAAATCTTAATAATGCTTGGAAAGATTATCGTAAGGCAATTGATAGTTTACAACATTACTTAATCTTAAAATCTTTAAATATATACAAGGTATTACACGTTATCGCTTTCATCAAACAATGTTTGTCGATATGGAAAACAACATTTTACCTCAATCATATAAATAAATCCTAAAAGTCTGCTGAAATAAACATCTCCAGAGAAAAATCTCAGGTTAACTCTTTGTCTTCTTTGCTATTTTGCCTATCCTTCATAGCATTTATCATTAACAGCATTAACCAGAAAAGTTAATACAAAATGTGGTTATAAAATAGCTCAACAGAAAATAAGCCATCTAATTTACATTAATGATTTAAAATTGTATGCTAGGAATGAAAATTAGCTGAAAAGCTTTTTGCAAACAGTAAAATGCTTCGGTGAAGACATAAAATTCAATTAGGATAAATGTGCTAAAGCTACAGTTTTTTTTAGGATCGCTACAACAAACATCCTCTATTAGCTTAGACCCAGCTGTAACAATAAAAAAATAGAGCAAGCAGAAGCTTATAAGTACCTAAGTGAAAAGGAAAGTGAAAGAATTCACCATAAGAAAATGAAAGAAGTATTGCGTAAAGATCAGTATAGACGGGTAGAGTGACATTAAAAACTTAATAAAATTCTAAGAACAGAATTATGGCTATTAATACACTTTCCATCCCAGTGGTGCATTATATTTTTAACATCATAAACTGAACTCTGAATAACATAAGACGAATGGATTCAAAGAAAAGAAAGCTTCTTTCTAAGCATAAGATGCATCATCCAAACTCTGATTTAGTCCGTCTATACATAACCCGTAAAGAAGGTGAATGAGGTCTTATTCAGCTAAAATTGTCATACAAGACAACAACTATTAGATTATTAACATACATGGAAACAAAGAACTGAATGATGCAATTAATCAAACAACCTGAAAGCAGAAAGAAATACATTCATTAATAAAAGAAAGCAGAAAACACAAACAAGATTTACATTTTTTAGATTCTGTAGAAAAGCAAAACAGAATCTTCTACTTCAATTTCAAATTGAAAAGCCAAAACTGCTTCTGCTTTTTTGAGGAAAACAAACTGCAACCAAAATGAGTTTTTTTTACAATTAATAAAATTGATGCCCTTTTTCACAATTAACGTGACAGTCATCAACACGTATATATTATCAAAACATACATTACTTTTTTTTCGTTTTTCATTTATTTGGCTGTGGAATGGGGTTGGTCTGTTCAAGACACCGGCCACCGGCTGTCCGCCCGGCCTTCTGAGCAGTTCTCCAGCCGACTGCTCTCTGTAACTACGGAATTCGACTCTTCTCCGTCACAGCTGACGCCACTTAAACAGTCAACCCACAAGACATGTGTTATCCGCCGTACTTTATCACAGCAGGTGTGCTGATCTATTCTTGATCCTAGCCGTCAAAACAAAATTCGACAGACACATTCGTTTAACACACTCAGTGACATCTTCCTGCGTCGCCCAGCAAAAATACACTTCATGGCAAAATCGCACACCTTCCAAAATATTTGACAATTTAGTAAAATCCTATTATTTTCACTGGCAATGTTGAATAAGCCCCAGCATTATTTCACCCTGACAAAGTTCCAACAATATTGTTGTATATAAGTCTCAACCCCACGTTACCCTTACAATAAAATGTCTTCTATCCATCAAGACCTTGCTTTATATTAGTTCAGTGAGAGACAAATTCTCCGAAAATCCCCACTTAATTGTTTAGATATGATTAAAATTACGTTGTTTTTAAGGTTCTATATAAAATTATTCCGAACAGAAAAATTATTTCACTGCTTGACGAGGTACTAATAACATAAAACTGAAACACAACGGCTCTTGTGTTACAGTAAACTATGTTTTATTATAAACTAGCAGTATAGCCCGGAGTTGCTCGGATGTAATGAAAGCTTTAAAACTAATCCATGGTCCTGGGGCTCAGGCTCTTTGGACGTTGGCACGAATGACTAAAAAGCAATAGCTGTTTCCAGTTAAAGCAAAACCGTAGACTGAAAGAAAAATGAATGGATGTAAGTCAAATTTTGATTTCTTGCTATCGATATCAAATGTTTTTTTCGTCGGAAACTGAATTTTGAAGGCTAAATAAGTCCTCTGAGTGAATGGTATAATGGTTAAGACTAAGAACTACAATTATACCTACTCAGAGCCAAACCCGTAGCAAAACCTAAAATAAAAGGGCTGAAAAAATACAGACATACAGGCAGATAAACAGGCACACACACAAACATCTTGTGTTTGATATACATATTATCGATTTTCTGCACCATTGTAAGAACTGCAATCTTGAAACTTCTGAATATGGTTTCTTATGTCTTTGTCTATAGGTGTATCAAATTGTATTAAAATCGCACCACTCCTTCTATAACCCGATTTTTTCCATTTTTGATATTTATCGGGGGAACCTCGACACAAAATTTAACTAAGAACACTCGCAGACGCTTATAGTACAACTGTGTAAATTTTCAAGAAAATAGGTTCAGCCGTTTCGGAGTCTATAGTTAACGGGCACACACGAACACAGACCCACACACATATACACACACAGTTACATTCATAAGGTTAGATTTAGATGTATGATAAAAATATTAATATGTGTGTGTGCGTATTTTCCTGCGTACGTGCGTATGTGTGTGTATTCCTTCTATGTTAGTTTTAAATTTAAATACTCGGTTTACAGTAACACACAAGAGGGCTATTGATAACCTGTCAGTAATGATCTCCTCAAATATGTTGCCGTCATTTTTGACGGCAGGGGTATAATCGTTGTCTATATTTTGTTTGGAACTCATTCGAACTAACGAAATAACGATGTAACTAAGTTTTATGCTAACAGATTTATTTATGGTATTTCTTTCTTGTGATTCCAGCCAACTTTAATCTTCAAAATTCTTCCTGATTACACTTCTTTTCTTCTCGTTCCTTGGAAATGTTTCAATATTCTAATATTTCTACACCCAGTAATCGTTCGTGTCTTACTAGATTTACTGCCTTTCTTCGGGTGGATTATATTTAAAAAAATGAAACATAAACTGTCGATCGTTTTAGCTGTCTCAAGTTAGAGTCGAGAGAGAAAAGATTATGAAAGTTTGATGCCAGATTTATTTGATAAAATAACTAATATATTTCGTATTTATAACCTGGTGACTTCTTTAAGAAATCTCAATTAGACCAAAAACTAAAGACTGGTTCTACGTTGATGTCACATTATTTAGTGACATGTCGCCTCGAATAGGCAATTGTTTACGATATCAGGAAAAGAAACCAGATCAAATAAAAGAAAGTCTCTGCTGAAATTGCAGCTTCTCTCAAGCTCCTGAATGAAGCGCAGAAGATTGTCTCAGATTAGCGCGCCGTTCGTAACTCTTGAGGGATAGGTGCTGCTCGCTTGTCATCCTTTTCTTTATTCTTTTATATTTCTTACATCTCTTCAGTTTCGTCATGCTGAAGCATCTTAAAAGTTTCTTTAACGTCGTCGGATGAAGAAGATGTTGGGAGTCTTCCCCCAACCAGTCGTCGCCAATTGTTTGAAATCGGCTTTTCGTTTTTGGGGTTGGTCAAACCAACCACCCAAACACTTGTCAGTTCGTGTTTTGATGTCAAATAATCTTTATTCGGTAGCCACCAATGATTAGATAAAGAGATTTCGTGGTTGTTGTAGTTGGTTGGTTGGAACTGTTCAAATAAAATTGTCTGAAAGTTCTTCGGCTGTCGTTTCTTAAATATCTTGTCTCAAATATTGAAATAAAGGCAACGGGCATGTTCAGGAACTACTCTCCACAAAGAAAAATTATTCCATTACCATTATTTCAAAAATTATTCGATTACAATTATTTCAAAATATTACCCGAAAAACAAACAGCTTTAATTTTTTTTTTAAACTACTGTTTCGATTCAAAGTTAATCCATCTTGTTTTATTATATTGACCTACAGCAGCTGATTTGGATGCGGAGAGTATAAATAATAATTTTGAAAATATCTGAAAAACATTTTGCCTTTCAGCAGTTACTAATGCCATGAATGCCGCTTAAGAAACTATGCACAACATAATACGAATTGAGAAGGCTGACGTCTCGATCGTTATTGGAATAAACAGGCGGATTGCTCCACCAAATAAGAATTAAGAGCTATCGAAATACCAATCCTACCAGTTTCCGGACAGGGTGATTTTTTTCCGTATTGAGACAAATGAAGTCACAATCTCCATTCCTAATGGTCAATTAATTAATTTTTCTGCTTTGCAATAATATTCATCCTCTCATTTCCCGGGGGCTACTCGTCGGGTTTTGAGAAGGACAGAAGAGAGCTACAGGTTAGCATTATTTACAGGTAGAACAACAAGGGTATCCTAGTTTCTTCGAACCTGCAACATTCCCTCTTGATTAAACCTGATTTCCTCTACTAGCACTGAGGTTCCTCTTGCGATTATACAAGAATTTTACCTCTGACATTGTAATACAAATTGGCCCCGTTTGTTTCCTTTGCTTATTGCCTCACTGTATACGGAAACCGACGTAGACGAGGTTCTTTTCGATCATTCTATGCTTATCGATCGTATCCAACCATAAACAGTTCGCTCTAAGCATTCCATCTTTTAATGAACGTAACAGCGTCACAGACCCTTGGTGAAGCGCACCCTTGGAGGAGAACCCACCAGCATAAAATGAATATTGATCTATAAATTCCTCAAACTAGAAAGACTGTACCGGTCCATTTCGTCAATAACTGCAATTTCGGAGACAAAACAGTGGATATGAGGACAATGTAATATGCATTTTTTCCAGCAGGGAAACTATTTTGTGTGAAATGCTACGGTCTGAGCGGCCCGGCACAATTCTCAAATTGAGAGTTAGAAAAGTCGCTAATGCTTAGATATTCATTACTCAGAGAATTAATGAAGCACTATGTAACGAAAGATATGACTTACCTCGGAATTTGAAAGAAGCGTGAACGAGTCTTGCCTGCAAGGTAATAACCCAAAAAATATGGCCGCTATTGAAGACACAATTTATGCGTACCTCTCTCGTCCAAAACGAGGTGATATTTGTACACATGCAAATTTTGGCTGTTTTGGAATAGTATAAAAAGCGGGGCTCCAGAAGCACTGGCAGACGAGTGTTTTTTTTTGGGGGGGTGGTGGGTTGGCGGGTTGCGTGGGTCGAAGTTGCGGATTGACAGTCAGTCAGTCAGTCAGTCAGTCAGACTGACAAAGAGGAAGGAGTGGCTTAGTTAATGTTTGCTTCATAGCTGCTCTATATAACGGCCGAGAAAAGGCAACCTGAAATCCATTTCTTTGGGGCGACCAAAGAAAGAAAGAAAGAAAAACAGCTGGTCTGCCAACGATCGTCGCACTGCAGTTTTTGACCCCCCATTATCATTTAATTATTTTTTTACTACACACTAGACAACAAATTGATCACAAGGATGACCACATTAGATATTCAACGCTTTTTGGCAAGTTGTGACCTGGAAATAGGTATATTAATGGTCAGTCATCAGAAACCAATGAAATCAATGACGACGTTCCTCATATTGTTCTCTTCTCGGCCATCTCCGCTTTCTACTTTAAACTGAGGATCTACCTAAAAATATACTGAAAATAGTATATACGCAGACGATACTGCCGTTTAGAGGATCACTTCCTAATTTCGGAATGACCGAAACCTGGTATCTCATCTCTGGTCTAACCTAGCCCTGGTGATGTGGTAAGGATTGTTTTGTAACATAAAATACTTCAAATAACAAACTAGTTACGTTCCGCCATCAATGATCAAACTCACAGCTTACATGTAATATGATGAAGAGGTGTTATCTCAGAGAGCCTATTGGAATTCATGTTCACCATGACCACAAGCGAAATGTATATACGCATCCATCGCTATACACACTGAAAAAAATGTTCTTTTTTATATTGGATAATTTCTCGCTGAGTTTAAAAAAAACTAATGTTTTATTTACTAAAATGAATAAGAAACATAACTCTGAAAGTATTGTGCATTTTTAGCCACTACTTTTTTCTTAAATTTCTGGTAGTATTTAAATCCAACATCAGAAACAAGTCACGTTTTTGTAGCTAATGACCCATTTTTTGCCATCTTCAAAAAATGAAAATACTGTTTAGCCAGTTTATGCGCCATTGATCGAAACAGTTGCTAATCGGACGGGGCAAGGTCTGATGAATACCACGAGGAAGGGTAGTACTTCTCATTTAAGCGTTTGAAATCATGTTTTCACCCATTTTGCAACATGTGGCCTAGCGCTGTTATGTTGCAAAATCACTTTGTCATGTCTTTTCTTGTATATCGGCCGTTTTTTCTTTAATGCTCGGCTTTATAGGCATCAGTTGTAGTCGATATTGATTTCCCTTGATGATTTTGGTCAGTTTAAGCAGCTCATAATGAACTACACCAAGCTGATCCCTCCAAATACAGAGCATAAGCCTTGAACCATGGATATTTGGCTTTGCAGCCGATGTTGATGCATGACCAGGCTTCTACACTTAGGATTACTGTAGTGTATTAACTCTTCATCGTCGGCCACGATAAGATGAACAAGCCCTTTCTTTTCTGTCGTTGAAGCAGCTGTTCACGTGTTCGACGTTCAACGTCTCTCGGCTTCAAATCGCACAGCCCCCAATGATCTTGTATTTGAATCATTCCTAACGCTTTCAAACGTTTTAAAACTGCTGAGTGTTCATCGCCTAATGAGTCTGCGAGTTTAACCTGCGCCTGACACGAGTCTTCATGAAGAAATATCTCCAATTCTTTGTCTTCAAACTTATTCAGTGCCATAGAGCTTTCTTTATCTTCAACCAGAAGTCATTATATTTAAGCCTATACACCAATCTCTGCTGTTGTTCCCGAAAAAGCATGGTTAACATTAGTCTCAACAAACATTTTGTGTGCTTCAGCTGCAGATTTTTTTAAAATAAAGTAGTAGAATGTGCGTTGTGATGCAGTGGATATCGGGTCAAAACGTGAAATCGGGGAGCCAAGTTCAAATTCCAGTTGACTTCCTTGCATTCACTTTCGCGCAAATACCGTTAGGAAAGGTATGAATCCGTCTCTTCCCTTTAGTTATGGGTTAAATAACAAGACAGGTTGGCTTCTATAGCATTGGTCGGCAGCCAGTCTACCGCGGAAAGTAATAGCAACCTATTGCGGGGTAATCTTCTGCCCAGTCATGTTTCTTTCGAGACATGATCGCCCAAAGCGTGTACAACGTATGGCACATAACTGACTGAGTGCAGTAAAATTCCATGCAAATATACTTTCTTGAATTAAACAAATTTGTTTACACTTCGGCAAATTGACATACTCTGAATTTCACGAGTGCTTGTAGTAATTTCTTAAACTGAAAACTACACGCACGCATTTCTTGGAGTGACATCTGTTGGAAAAAAGAGCGAACTTATTTAAAGTCTTAATTATACTCTCGAAAGTATTTGACTCCACCTTCTATACTTTATCCCAACAATAAGGTATCAAACTAAAAATGTTGTATTCCTGCCGTATCATGATCTTTCCAGTCGTCACTTGTCTGTCTGGTTATATTTCAAAAGCAGTGACGTTGCCTTGTCGGTGTTGAACACTTTTCACCATAATATTCCTTTTCCACAGATGAAAGGTCACAAGTCTCTTAGTAATCTATCGCTATTTCATTTGAACTGGAGAACAAGTTTAACCTTCTTTTCGGGTTTAGGATTAAGTTTCCGGTTTCTTCTAAAGTTTACTTGAACTCTATAATTCTAACGTCCCTTTAGTGTGAAATGTTCTTTATAAAATATTTCCCCCTTCAAAAAGAGTAGACATGTTTGCCTATTGTCTAATTAACAATCCTCCAGGTCTTTTGAACAGGAGTAAAGTCCTGTCATTTGTTTACTGTTTAATATTTGTTTTCTAGTTCCTTCTAAAATCTTTTCACTGTCTTTTAATTCCAGTAGCCCATTGCGTCTTAGTGGCATTACCACCTTGCTTGTGGTGAATTTGTTAACAGAAATATTGTGAGCATTTACATTTTTTGCACCCGTCTAATGTTAATCTTTCCTATATAACCCCAGAAATTTCAGTTCGTACGCTCATTACAATATCATTTATATTACTCTACATTTTGTCGTAATTGTAAGATAAGACATCATCTAAAAACCTAAGCCAATACTTGTGAGCATGTAAAAATAATAGAATTGTGAGATCTACTTATTCATAATATGCTTTCTATCTTTTGGAGTGCGGAATCTGTCACTAGTGGCTAGTAAACATTACAGTTAAACATGCTGATGACTTGCCTTTTCTGACCCACCCATGTAACACTAACTGAAACATTCATTTTAACAACATCCAAGCTGAAACGATTCACATACTACACCGGACAAATGTCGTTATATACAGAATAAAGCTGTGTCACATATTTTCAAAATGATTATCAAATGACCCTTCTCAATTCAATTTCATTAAGGAGAAATAATGTTGTTTTTTTGGTTTACCATGGTTTAAATTGTATAGTTTATTAATATTTCAAAATTAACCATAATATGATCTATTAAATATGTTCTTTTGATAACAAGTTAATTAATCCAACACGTTATATATATATATATAAAACGAATAATTGCGCACGGGTTTTATTATTTCAAGGAATTATGTCGTCAAATCTATCTTAAAACTGTTGAATGATTTTAAAATAATATTTGCTGTCTTTGCTAGTTTCGTTACTGAACTTATGACTCCTTGCTATAATGGCAGCATAGATTTTTAATATTCGAAATAGAGGTTTATAATCTTTAAAATCATGTTGCTTTTTGCTTTATTTTGTTTATTTTGATTTAGTAATTTTTTTCTTTCAGGCGTTTGTTAGGCATTTATCAGTTTTGTTCCAATTTGAAATTCAAATAACTGTTCAGTTTCAATTTTGCTTAATGATATTTGATTGATTTTTATGTCGAACTAGTAGATGTATATCAATACCATCAAATGAAAGATACATATAACTGACAAGTGGGTAGATACTGTTTTGAAACACAGTTGAACAGCATATCTTCATTCGAATCCCTTGGTTGCTATGTTACAATCCGCTTGATAAGCCATATCAATTAATAGACAATTTCTTTCTTTCTGGTTTTTAACAATAATATCCGGCCAATTTGCTTCAATTTTTCTGTGTGTGTAGATGGTGTAATCCCGGTGCTGCGTGATATTCATACCAGTGTTTCTTTACAAATTTTCCATAGTGTTTGCACATTGTCCAATGTAAATATTGCCCCACTCTATCGTGACGATTTTATATTCATTTTGGTCAAGTACAGAACATCATGAGATTAGATGGTCTATTGTTTCTTGGTATTTATCACAGAACCTGCATTTTGGATCTATATTATTATGTATGATATTTGCCTTAAAGTTCCTAGTGAAAAGAATTTGGTCTTGCGCTGCAAGAATAAAGCCTTCAGTTTCAGACTTTAATCCAGATCCACGTAACCATCGATGAGTATCAACTTTGGATTTATTGGCACGTTCTGGATATTGGCCATGCAGCGGTTTGTCTTGCCAGCGTTGTTTCATCTCTTCATCTCTTCAAGAGCTTTATCTTTGGCTTTCATTTTCATAATTTTTGCCGCAATAGTTGGTTCTTGGCTTCTGTTTTGCTTTTCTACAGAATCTACTAAATGTAAATCTTGTTTGTATTTACTGCCATCTTTTATTATTGAATATTTTTTCTTTCTGTTTTCATATTGTTTGACTAATTGTAACATCCAGTCTTTAGTTGTTTCTATATATGTTAGTAAGCCAATAATTGTTGTCTTGTATGACAATACTAGCCGAATAAGACCTATTCCACCTTCTTTACGCGGTGTGTATAGACGGTCTACACCAGTCTTTGGATGATGCATCTTTTTCATTGTTTTAGAATCCATTCGCCTGATGTCGTTTAGAGTCCAGTTTAAGATGTTGAAACTATATTGGACAGCTGGGATGGCAAGGCTATTAATGGCCATAGTTCTGTTCTGGGAATTCAATTCAGTTTTTAATATCAGTCGTAGCCTTCTATAATACTCTTTACGCACTATTTCCTTCATTTTTCTGGTGAATCTTTTCACGCTCATTTACACCTAGGTATTTGCAAGCTTCTTCTGGCTTTAATTCTTTTGTGACAACAGCGTCTAAGCTAATTGAGGATGTTTGTTTTAGCGATCCACGTAAAACTGGAGCTTTAGCACATTTATTTAAATTGTATTTCATTCCAATGTTTCGCTGAAGCATTTTACAGTTTGCAGAAGACCTTCCAGCTCCTCTTCATTCTTAGTTTACAACTTTAAGTCATCCATGTAAAATAGATGACTTATTTTCTTTTGGGATATTTTATAACCACATTCTGTCTTAAGTTGACTGGTTAGTGCTATTAATGATATGCAGAATAGTAAGGGAGACAAAGAATCACCTTGAAATATACCTCTTTTAATGTTTATTATTATTATTATGTCATTTTTCATCATATTTCGATTTCTGCTTTGGTCTCACTACCAACCAAGTCTGCGGGGAGACCTAAGGCAGGTAGTGGCGTGTTGTTATGGCTCCATTTCATGTTTTTCTATCTTCCCTATCATCCTCAGCATTACATAGATAAAGTTTTCCTTAGTGTGTGGGCTGTACTTAATAAGACAATTTTTTGTATGTCTCTTAAGCTGGGGTTTCCAGGGATTCTTTCAATGTGTTGTTTTGTTCCATTTTTTATCATTCCAAGTGCACCTACTATCACTGGCACAACTCTTGTTTTCAATTTCCACATATTTTCTATTTCAATTTCCAGGTCTTTATATTTTGACAGTTTTTCAAATTCCTTGATTGCTATGTTACAATCCGCTGGACAAGCCATATCAATTAATAGACAAGTTTTCTCCTTCTGGTTTTTAACAATAATGTCTGGCCTGTTTGCTTCAATTTTTCTGTCTGTGTAGATGGTGTAATCCCATAGAATGGTTACATCTTCTATTTCTGTAACCGGTGCTGGATGATGTTCATACCAGTGTTTGTTTACAGCTTTTCCATAATGTTTGCACATTGTCCAATGTAAATATTGCCCAACTCTATCGTGGCGATTTTTATATTCGTTTGGGGCAAGCACAGAACAGCCTGAGATTAGGTGGTCTATTGTTTCTTGGTGTTTATCACAAAACCTGCATTTTGGATCCATATTATTATGCATAATATTTGCCTGAAAGTTTCTCGTGAAAAGACTTTGGTCTTGTGCTGCAAGTATAAATCCTTCAGTTTCAGACTTTAATCCAGATGCACGTAACCATCGATGAGTATTAACTTTGTCAACATTGGATTTATTGGCACGTACTGGATATTGGCCATGCAGAGGTTTGTCTTGCCAGCGCTGTTTCATCTTTTCAAGAGCTTTATCTTTGGCTTTCATTTTCATATTTTTTGCCGCAATAGTTGGTTCTTGGCTTCTGTTTTGCTTTTCTACAGAATCTACTAACTGTAAATCTTGTTTGCATTTACTGCCTTCTTTTATTATTGAATATTTTTTCTTTCTTTCTTCATGTTGCCTTACTAATTGTATCATCCAATCCTTTGTTGTTTCTATGTATGTTAGTAAGCCGATAGTTGTCTTGTATGACAATTCCAGCTGAATAAGACCCCTTCCACCTTCTTTACGGGGTATGTATAGACGGTCTACATCAGCCTTTGGATGATGCATCTTATGCTTAGAAAGAAGCTTTCTTGTTTTAGCATCCATTCGTCTGATGTCGTTTAGAGTCCAGTTTAAGATGTTGAAGCTATATTGGACAACTGGGATTGCAAGGCTATTAATGGCCATAACTCTGTTCTGTGAATTTAATTCAGTTTTTAATATCATTCGTAGCCTTCTATAGTACTCTTTACGCACTATTTCTTTCATTTTTTTTATGGTGAATGTTTTCGCTCTCATTTACACCTAGGTATTTATAAGTTTCTTCTGGTTTTAATTCTTTTATTGTTACAGCAGGGTCTAGGCTAATTGAGGATGTTTCTTGTATTGATCCACGTAAAACTGTAGCTTTAGCACATTTATTCAAATTAAATTTCATTCCAATGTCTTCGCTGAAGCATTTTACAGTTTGCAGAAGACCTTCCAGCTCATTATCATTCTTAGCATATAACTTTAAGTCATCCATGTAAAATAGATGGCTTATTTTCTTTTGGCCTATTTTATAACCACATTCTGTCTTAAGTTGACTGGTTAGTGCTATTAATGATATACAGAATAGTAAGGGAGATAAAGAATCACCTTGAAATATACCTCTTTTGATGTTTATTTCATCAGACTTATAGGTTCCATTTATATGATTGAGGTAAAGGGTTATTATTATTATTATTATTATTATTATTATTATTACTATTGCTGCTTTTGTTGCTATTATTACTTGTCATACCATCTTGCTAGAATATAATTTTCATTGCCTAATTAACAAAATTTATAATTGCATTGATAATTCACCTCCACTACAAATATAGAAGTTGAAGTGGAGGTGAATTATCTATGCAAAAGCAAAAAAATTCTTTTTACTCAGGATAATTGAATAAAAATTGATAATTGTAAATAATTGATAATTGTAAATAATTGATAATTGTAAAAAAATTGTCAGAGATATTTCTTATTGGCTTAAATGTAAACTCTAAATACAAGCAGAGTTCTCCTGAATATATCTATACAGGAGAGATCTATTAATGTGGGAAACGGATCATACCACAATTTCTGTTTTAGTCCCACATATGAAAGAACTCCTTGAGCAGGCGTCCTTTTCTGTCTCCGGATTGCCAGACAAATGTTGAGTTTTTTGCTCGTTCTCGCTCGCACTGGATTTAATCCTGATGCTTGTTGGTAGTCTACGAGTGACTTGTTCGTCCTGTGAAATGGCGATAGGGATTTTTCCTTTTCTGAGAAATCCTTTCGTTGCCACTTGAGGGATTGTAGCTCGATAGTTCTTCATAATTTTCAAAAGAAGACCACATCTCTATCTTTTCAAAATCCTGAAGACAGCCCTTGTTCATGGAGGTGGGTCCAGGTTATTTGCTTGCTGAAACCAAGTCTGTTAGTGAAATTATGTCTTCACGTTTATAAGGTTTACCGACACACGATGAATCGAAAATCGTATTACATAGTCTTGATTTAACTTCGTTTAGACTGAGGGCCATTCGTGGGCGAGAGGTGTAAGACGCGCCAGCTCAATTCATGGCTTCCCCTATGTTGGTAGGGGTCGCAGTTTCGAATCCTGCCGAATGACATATTTTCGTAACAAAAATTCATCGTAAATAATCAGGCCGGTAGAAATAAATATTACTGTTTGATTATAAACATAAAATCTACGAGTATCAATCAAAATTCTCAGACAAATAACTTCATATATATATATATATATATATATATATATAGGCTCTCACACCCTGATTGAGCACTCTGGAAGAATGGTAGACTCTCCCTCATACACGCATCGCTCATTCACTAATGAATTAAAGCACTCTGGCTATTGGGCGTGTATAATGACAATATACATGCTAAAAAGTCTACCTCCTTCTACCGAACGTCCATAGCTCAGAGGTAGAATCGCCGACTGACGCCAATTCGGTCGGGTTTCAATCCTGGGTTAGAAGCAATCGGAGTCTAAACGTACTGGTGAGCTGTGATACAGCGAAACAGATCTGTCTGCGGATGACAATATATATATATATATATAAATCGGAAATGAAACGATAATATTTAAAAGTTCTACAGTATAAATATATTGAATACTTTTTATACAACTAAGTTCTGGTTTAATTTAATTATGACCCTATATATATATATATATATATATATATATATATATATATATATACGATATTGGATCAGCAAATATTAGGATTAGAGCTACAAAAAGAAAACTAGATCACATATCAGTAAGGTATTTAATCTCCTCCAAGGTAGTCTTCTTTTGAAGTCGCACACTTCATTCGGCGTTGTTTGCAATTTTTAAAAGCATTTCTGGAATTACTTTTTGTAGATAAGGTGCAGCTTCCCTTTTGGATTCTCTTGGATTTCTGCGATGCCTTACCATTGTATTTCCTTAAAGTTGCACTGGTGCGTTGGGGTTTAGAGTGAGAGACGAGGGAAGAGAGAAAAGAAAAAAAACTGCACAGTGAACATTGAAGAAAGGGTCAGCGAAAGGTAAAAATCAAGGAAATAAAAGATTTAGTTGACGTTGCTTTTAACTTTTTGGATATTGTAGCTACCAGGAAAGCAACCATGTGGAAGGGAATTCTACAAGCGGAGAGTGTGAGGAAAGAAACAGCCATAGAAGAAGAGACGATTATATTTGTCTATTTTGATGGTAAAATATTTTAATAGAAAATTGTAATTAAATATATATCCAAAGTATCATTATCATCATTATAGTCACCATCATATTCATCATTATAAGCAGTTACAATTTATCTTTCAATGGTTTCTCTGTCCTCAGGGACAGCGCACCTCAGTTGTGTGCCTCTCGCTGCGGTCTCATCTACAACTTGAAACATTATTGAGAAATGTCGGGTCTGGGGTAAGAATCCCCTCCTTCATTGCCCTAAAGAAGGGAGATCGTTAGTAATACCGAAACCTGCAAAACCGACGGTTGCTGGTGGAATTATATTTGGACCTGATATGTTGCATTCTCTCGGGTTTCCCGTTTTAAACTGTCCTCGGATCACGTCCTGTCAACATTGTCTAAATACAATATGTATCACTGCGTTATATCAGACCTATCATCATCGTTGAAACTTTTATTGCACATAATGGGGAAAGGGACTTCTAGAAGAACAGATTGACAGCAAAAGGGACCTAGAAAAACGACGTGTGATCTTCCTGGTAAGATTGAATAAATGGACAAAAGAACAGGGAGTGATAAGACCAAATTTATTAGGAACTACGAAGACCATGATTATCAACGTCCTGAATGGACACGGTACATAGAATAAATATATAACTACTCATTATTCTTTTTAATAAAATTCAACTTCTAAATATAACCATTCCAAACAACTTTAAATCCTCCATTTTTTTTATCCCACTAGGAATCCTCCTATATTCAGTCAGCTAAGTGCCATATGTGATACTCGCTTGGTCGATCATGTCTCTTTCAAGACATGATTGACAAGGCAGAAGATTTTCCCGCAGTAGTTTGCCATTATTTTCTTCAGTAGACTGGTTGCCAACCAGGGCTGTAGAACCCAATCTATCCTGCTATTTAACCCATAGCTGGAAGAAGCAAAAAATTAATACCATTCTCAAGGATATTTGCGCGTAAGTGAATGTAGTTAATTCAACAGGAATTCAAATTCGGCACTCCGATTTCTCATTCAGATCCGGTATTCAATGCACCACAACGCACATCCTTCCCTTATATAAAGAAACAGTGAAATACGAGTCTGAATCCCAATTAAGATTTGAATTTATGTCGTTTCAATTTCCGTTTGAAATCTGTGTTTTCTTTTTGTTGTTTCCGAAAAACTCTTTATTTACTCTCAAATCCATGCCTTCTTTTTCACTCTTCGAACATTCAGTTATCGAATCACTATTCTCATTTTAACGCTCCTTAATCTTTCTTCCATTTCACTGACTCCTTTACATTAGGGTTTTCTACGAATTATAACTCACATTTTTCTCCAATTATACATTAATTAAAGCCTTTCTTTATGGACTTAAGCAGCGTTATTTATTGATTTTTTTCGCAGTTCTTTCCCTTCCGTCATTTAATCCTAGATAAAATTCGTTTAATTATTCTCACGATTTCATGCGTTTTACTTGAATCGATAGAAAGAGATTCTTTTGTTCTATTTTTTACTTTAAATTTATTCTGTTTTATCGGAGTAGCTACTGTTATTTTCAATGTATTTTCATTTTGATTGTATAACTGTGTATCTTTCGATAATCCCCATCAGATGCGTACCTAATTCATTATTTTATAATCTTTTTTTATTATTTTCTTAATCTTACATCTTAATAAAACATTTCTCAGTTGACATATTTCATTGCCATTTATTTTGACCCTTTGTCATTTAAAATATTTAATTCCCTTTTTTGCCTTTGAAAATACAAAGAACAGAAAATATTTTCTCTCTCTCTCTTAAACCTAACCATAATCCTAATATACACAATGCTTCAAGCAAATTACAAAACTTCCCTATATATACATACATATATATATATTCTTTTAAACACATTGTATTAAACGATAGACACACTTAGTCTTTCAGATTTTTTAATTTTCTCATACATTCTAATGAGGCTTTTTATTTCCAAATTATATTTTCACGCTTGATGTTTAAAATTCTAAAACCATAAAATTTGACTCTGATGATGAACGATGACGTTCGAAAGAACTCGGTTAACATATGGACAATATTTGTATAAATATAATTTGGAAATAAAAAACCTCACTAGAAAATGTGAGAAATTATAAAAGAAAATCTGCAAGACTATGTTGTCTCTATCGTCTAAAAGAAAGGATGCTACCAAAATACACGTACTTTAAAATACATATATATGTTGATATGGGTAAATTGTCTACGGTTTATATGTTTACTTTTACTCATGCTCGTTGTTTGATTTTGATTTGGTTGACTGCAGTATAATATAGTCAGTTTGGCAATGTCAGTGAGAAAAAAATCAACAAGACGTAATTCAC
>JBBBDQ010000325.1:1900000-2020000 GCA_037127315.1 Ascarosepion bandense
ACAACGCAATACATTTTATCAAATGCATCTATTTATCTACAGTTGTCTGCACGATATTCTCATTCAAGTGATCCCGTTTATTTATACAAATTTGATATTTTACTTGAATTCTATTACTTGTTTGGAACAAGAAAAGACAAAAGTTCTCCATTCGTATTTATCCGTTTTCGTATATTTTACCTTGCTTCTTTCTTTCTTTCTTTCTTTCTTTTTTTTTTTTTTGGCTTCCATGTCATTTTAAAATTAGGATTCGCTTGAATTAATTTTTGTTTTGCAGTTTTTCTGGCAATTACTATGAAAACATTTCAGAGTGTTTTAAATTTTGTCATTAGATGTGAAAATCATAACATACTTATTTCTAACTGCTATTAAATTTTCTCATCTATGTCACTGGATTTCGCTGGAAATTGCAATATGATGGGACTTCTTATTAAAATAAACCCAAGAAAGAAAAATATACGACTGATTTCACAAATCAAATGCAAGTCAAATAATTGGTAAAGTTCATTTTCTTTTAATATTTCACAAAGTAATTTGTTGACATGCATATCATTTGCAATGCAAATAGATTTATTTTCTCCTGGTTATAAGTGAAACTATTTGTGACTTGATATCATGATTATTTATTTAGCATCTCCTCTTTATCCTTCTTTTTATTCCTTCTCTTCTTTTATATGCAGTGTTCTTCAAGATGCAGGCGATCGTGGCCCTGCACATCATTCCGTCATTTGATGATCTTAATAACTTTTGTCTTGTTATTTCTCCCAAACTCTGCTCTGCCATCAATTTGCCTAATCCTATCAAGTATGTCAGGCGCTGTTATCCGCTGACTCTCTTTCGATCTATCCGCCTTGTGAGTATCAGATTTTCCAAACCATACTTCCTCGTTACCTGTCCCTTAAACGTCAGCTGTCTTTTTCTGATGTTATTTATATGTCTCCTTTTCGTTTTCATTTTCTCAAAAACCTCGTCGTTGCAGACATGTTCACTCGATGCCATTCCTAGCATCCTTCTGTGGAACCACGTTTCTGTTTTCTCCAAGTCTTTACTTCTACTTTGAGGAAAATTTTCAGCATTCGCTGCCATATAGGTGGACAGATATCACATAATAGTCTGGTACTATTTTCTTTGTTTCCAACGAAATTTTTCTGTCTCTCAATATTCTACTCAGATTTTGAAATGGGTCTTTGAAAATGACAATTCGCCTTCCGATTTAAGTGTCGCACTTTCCATCATCTGTTAAAACATTTCTCAGGTATTAAAATTTCTGTACGTGATTGATTTTCGTATCCCCGACCTGTAATTGGCATTTTCGGTTCCTCTTTTTGCTGATGACCATGCAATAAATTTTCTTGTATCTTATTTTTAATGCTTTCTTCCCGTTTTCATTTGCTACCTTCTGTAGGAGGTCCTGTAATTTCCTTTCCGTGTCATCTGCGTGTCTTATTTTGTAAAGATTGTGGCCGCCATTGACGAATCCTGGAAAGACTTCTAGTTCTCTCAGAATCGCCTCGCTGTATTGGTTGAATAAATCTGGCGAGACGACACATCCTTGTCTTATACCTCTTTCTATTTGTGAATATCTGTCAAAACAGTCATTTCCTGTCCGTATGCTAGGAGTATTCTACTCGTTTTTATATCATAGTTACCCTCAGCTCCATCGTATGAGAAAACAAATGAAATAAAATTAACTTCTCATAGCTAAAAAAAAATTAAATACCTTAGTGTTCTAACAGGAGATGGAAAGTGCGACACAGAGATCCGAAGGCGAATTGCCATGGCAAAGGACGTGTTCCAGAAGCTGAGTAAAGTACTAACACACAGGAAAATTTCGCTAGAATAAAAGAAAAGAGTGCTGGATTGCTATGTGATGTCAGTTTTTCAATACGGCAGTGAATGCTGGACAATATCATCGAAAATGAGGACAAAACTTGAAGCAGCGGAAATGTGGTTCTACAGAAGGATGCTGCGGATATCGTGGACTGAGCATGCAAGCAACGATGAGATGTTGGAAAGAATGGCAACAAAAAGGAAATTAATACTGAGCATCAGGAAGAGACAACTGAAGTTACAGGGACATGCAATAAGGAAGGAGAGCTTGGAGAACCTGATACTGACTGGCCAGATAGAAGGAAAGAGAGACAGAGGAAGGCAGCGGATAACATATTTGCATGGCCTGATCAGGTGGATGACGGAACGGGGTTTGCGAGGTGTAACAGGAGCAAACATACCAAGAGCCACAAGGGATAGAGAGACGTGGAGAACCATGATCGTTTACGTCCTGAAGGGACAGGGTACATAGAAGAAGAAGACATTTATGATATACTATACATCTTTCATTGTCCAAGGATGGTTTTATTTTCATAAAATAAATTAAAAATTTTACAAATACTCATGTAAAAATATAAAACAATCAAACAAATTTTATTCTTCCTCAAATCCCAAAAGTCTTCACTATTGTATTCGTCTAAAAGGTCCATACTATCGTCTGTAGAGTCATCACTATTGTCAGTCTTGCACAATAAATGATCCCCACTAGCATCCATATCAGGGTGGTAACCATGCTGGTAACTGATAAATTTGTCTTAGAAGACCCACACATATTTTTCAAGGAATTTTTTTAGGGAAAAAGTGCGTCTTGTAAGCCGAAAAATATGGTAATTGCTATACGTGATACACGCTTAGGCGATCATATTGCTTTCGGGACATGAGTGACTAGGCAGAAAACTTTCCCGTAGTAGGTTGCCATTATTTTGACTGTAAATAATGTAAACTTCATTCCAGAAATTTAGTGAGAGAATTTTGATTAAGTGAACCTGATACTGACTGGCCAGATAGAAGGAAAAAAGCGATTGAGGAAGGCAGCGCATAACATATTTGAAGGGCCTGATCAGGTGGATGACGGAACGGGGGTTGCGGAGTGTAACAGGAGCAAAGATACTAAGAGCCACCAGGGATAGGGGGAAGGGGAGAACCATGATCGCCTACGCCCTGAAGGGACAGGGCACATAGAAGAAGAAGTAATGAAAGGTGTGCAATAAAGTAAAGTATCTGAATGCTCAGTGACTATAAAAAAGAGAAAGGTAAATAATCTTAAGCAGTATGACGTCGCGCAAAAGTCCAATTTTAATGGTAGATGTCCCAATTAACATTTCTTCATGAGAACGCATTCAGTAACAAATTAAATCTATAATAACTACTTTTTTCAACCTGTAGCAGACACTCGAGTTAGTGGCTACAGATTAAGAGGTACAGTTCAGTGAGATATGAGCTGTTAATTCTCGACTTGGACAGGTTAATTATGGAGTGATCGGAAAAAACATCCTCTTGGGAGTCGGTTTTACAAAGCAATGATGACTCGGCTGAAACCTATAAAACTGTAAATTTATTTACAGTTTTATAGGTTTCTTTACCTATAAAACTCAGCTCGGATGAAACATATCTCACAAGTGAAGTGAGGATCGTCCGCTACAATGAGCGAAACATGGCGGGTTTTAGCCGGGAAGGTCATAAGTAGGGAACTAGGGAACTTGTATCATTAACTTCAGTAGAAATTATGATTGAGGCTTTCGTTGTTTTCTCTGTGAGAAAAGAGTTGTATAAACCCTCGATTTTTAGTTTCTATCGAGACTGGAAAGTGACGAATGAGCAACTCCTGTCCATGCATGGCAATAGTAGTTCTATTTTAGGTCTTTCTAACTGTTGTAAATGTAAGTGGGTAGCACAATGAGTCAGTTACATACTGAAACGGTACAGGGAACAAAATATTTTCCCAGAACCCTTAGCAAAAGATCGTAATGATGGGCTCCACTTATTTTAAGTTACAAAAGGCGTTGAAGGTACGAGCACCACTCCCATCTTAGGGGACATCCATTCATCATAGTTTGTGACCGTTTAGGATCCAATCGCCGATGACGGAATAGTACTAATTTGTTTTTCGAGGCATTGTGCGTAAACATAGATTATACAGCTTGATCAGAGATGAGATTAGTTGCTAATCTCTGGTCATCTAGATTTCTCGTCTTATTATTTGCCAGAATATCTATATAATCTAAACTTATTTATAAATGGAACTTTGCCTGTGTTTGTGTGTGTCTGTGTGTGTGTCCGTTACCTATAGACTCTGAAACAGCTGAACCTATTTTCTTGCAAATTTACACAGTTGTACGATAAGCGGCTGCGAGTGTTCTTAGCTAGGATTTGTGCTGAGGTACCCCCAATAAATATCGAAAATCGATAATCAAAAAAATCGGGTTATGGAAGGAGTGGTCCGATTTTAATTTGATACGCTCATAGACAAAGACATAAGATACGATATTCAAGGTTACAGTTCTTACAATAGTGCAGAAAATCGATAATAAATATATGTAAAAGGCAAGATGTTTGTGTGTGTCTGTTTATCTACCTGTATGTTTTATTTTTTCAGCCCTTTTATTTTAGTTTTTGCTTCGGGTTTGGCTCTAAGTAGGTATAATTGTAGTTCTTAGTCTCAGCCATGATACCATTTACTCAGAGGACTTATTTAACCTTCAAAATTTAGTTTACGACGAAAAAACATATTTGATATAGATACCAAGAAATCAAAATTTGACTTACAACCATTCATTTTTCTTTCAGTCTACGGTTTCGCTTTAACTGAAACAACCATTGCTTTTTAGTCTTTTGTGCCAACGTTCAAAAGTCTGAGCTCCAGAACCATGTATTAGTTTTAAAGCTTTCATTGCACCCAAGCAACGCCGGGCTATACTGCTGGTACTTCTATAATCAACTAGGTACATCAACTACATCTCTGAAAAAAAGGATAGTATGAAGAAAAATGGTCCCAAACTTAATAAAAACAAAAGTTTTCAAAGAAAATATTCAGGTTATTGTTAAGAGGAAAGATCAAAGTATCTTTTAGTTATTTTTCAAAATTCTTTAACCGTTTCTCCTATGTTTGACACTTTGGTAAAGCATCTTCTGTTGATTATCACCAGCTGGTAACCAAATCGTTACAAAAGTTTACAATGGAACATAATATTACATAACACACCTTTTTTTTTCATTGACAAACACATTAATTTGAAACTTTTTGCAAAAAATCAAATAATTGTGGGATAATGAAACTTTCAAGACTTATGTAGAAGTGAATGAAATTATGTTTTTACGCCACCTCAACATAAATTCATGAAATTTCAAAAATGTATTTCTGAAGGCAAAAATGGTTTTATTAGACAAACGCAGGACCCATTGGGACTCATGTATTTTTCAAAACAATTTAACACCTGCTCCTAATAGTAAAATAAAAATGCAATAAAATTATGACATTAAGTAATTAGATAAGTTTTTATTTGTATTAAAAATAATATAAATCCCGGATGTTATAATCCGAAGAAAAAAATTGTTTTTCGATTAATAATGAAAATTTAAAATAATAACTTTTATTTGTTTATTTTTAATTATAATAATTTATAAATTTTCAAAGAAAGTTTGAAAAGGTCAATGGAAATAATTTAGCTGTCGTATTTTAAAAATAATTTTCAATTTTTGTTTTTTATTTTTGTGTGTCTATCTGAAGGCTTTTTCATATGGTAATTTCTATATGTAAATTAAAAGGTCGTGTATTTCAAGGCTACTCCCCTCTGCTGGAATAAAATTGTACAATTCACTTGTGACTGCCATACTCTTATCTTATCTCGATCTGTCAACACATATCAGTTACGGTGGACATGTTAGAAAGGTCAACTCTGTGTTTAAAAATTGTTTTATTCAAAATTTAATGCTTGTGTAAGTCAGATTAATTTAATTTTTAATTTTCGATTTGCTAATTTGCTAAAAATAATGTGTTACAGATCTATATTTTATTTTTGGAAAAATTTTAAAACCTAAAATTAACTTTTGTTTACAAATCTGTCGATCGCTCAAAAATGGCCGAAAATTTAAAAATATGAAAACAACTCAAAATTTGATATTCCAAGCAACATAATTTCTGTTTGAAATATACTAGAGTATTTTGCTTACTGGAAATAGTAAAATTAATCATTTAACTTTCAATTAAAACCAAAATATATTTTTTTAAAATTTACATATCAAAAATGAGTGGATGTACCTATAATTGACCAAAATACAGAAATAAGCAAACTAAATGAACTACAGATAACAATAAAAGAAATGAACATGAAAGAAAAGTATTGGTTAAATGCAGCAAAACCTTCTCTCTCTGAATATGCCTTGCAAAATTGGAGGTGCGTCTAATACGCCAATTTACTTTTTTGCCTGCAAATAAGGCACATGCATACCTTTTTTTATAATCATATCGCCCAAAGCAAGGCAGGGGATTACATAGGAGAAAAACTATGAGAAAGAGTGACAGGTTATAGGGTGTGTCAGGATGTGGGTGAGAGAAGGGTGAGAATACTGATGAGAGTGAAGTGGACGGAGAAAGAAGCTTGAGAGAGAGAGAGCGAAGATGCCGGTTAGTGAGATAGGAGATGTCGGGGAAGCAAGTAAACGGAAGGGAATTCCACAGGCGAGAAGTGCGAGAAAATAAGGTGTTAGAGTAGAATTTGCGTTTACAATTTATTGATTTAACAGTAAAAGAGTGAGACCTAGTTGCTAATCTTGTGGCTCGAGAAAATTCATACATATGGGGCACCAGTGAGCTAAGTTCATCGGAGCAGAAGCCGTGAAAGTAATTGTAGAAGAGACACAGGGAAGCCACATTGCGCCGGCGAGAAAGTGACTGTATCTGAGCTGCCAAGTCGGGATCAATCACATTACAGATCCTCCGTTGGATTTTATCAAGGACGCCTAGGTGGATAGCAGGAGCACCCGACCAAATATGCCAGCAATATTCAGTGCACGGGTGGATAAGGACCCATAGGTGGATAGCAGGAGCACCCGACCAAATATGCCAGCAATATTCAGTGCACGGGTGGATAAGGACCCATAGGTGGATAGCAGGAGCACCCGACCAAATATGCCAGCAATATTCAATGCACGCACATATTCAATATATGCTTGTAAAACATTTACAGGGTCAGAATATAAGAAAAAGCAAAACATTACGTTTACTTTTCATATTACCTAATATTAATTAATTTTATTGTTACACAGTAAAAGAGTGGGACCTAGTTGCTAGTCTTGTGGCTCGAGTAAATTCATATATAAGGGGCACCAGTCAGCTAAGTTCATCGGAGCAGAAACCGTGAAATTATTTGTTAAGAGACACAGGGAAGCCACGTTGCGCCGGCGAGAAAGTGACTGTATCTGTGCTGCCAAGTCGGGATCGATCACATTAGAGATTCTCCTTTGGATTTTGTCAAGAACCCCTAGGTGGATAGCAGAAGAACCCAACCAGATATGGCATCAGTATTCAATGCACGGACGGATGGTAGATTTATATATATGCGGGATTGTTTCACACGGGAAAAACTTCCTGATTCTACATAGCGAACCAACTTTCTTAGCAGTGGAAGAGACACAGGGAAGCCACATTACGCCGGTGAGAAAGTGACTAACAAGTCAGAATCGATCACACTACAGATTCTCCGTTGGAATTTGTCAAGGAACCACTAGGTGAATAGCAGGAGTAGCCAACTGGATATGGCAGCAATATTCAATACAAGTATATATTCAATATATACTTGTAAAACTTTAACAACGTCAGAATATAAGAAAAAGCAAAACATTACGTTTCATAGTATTTAATATTAATTAATTTTGTTGATTCAACGACTTTTAACATCAAAGCACTTAAACCAGGAAATCAACACGCCTAAATTGTCTCGGACTGGACTAAGGCACAGGATATTGCATTAAAGTTGGTTTAATTAATTTTGTCGCTTCCTTTTCTCTATCGCTCTTTCTTTCTCATTGCTTGTCATCCTGTGAGTCATTCTTGCTCGAGACCTCATTGAAAAGGACAAATCCAGAGAAGAAAAGCAAATCTTCAAGAGTAGCATAAAACTTACAAGTATTACTTTCTTGCAAACTGTGATTAACTGTTACGCTGGGAAGTAGCCAAATACTGATTTTCTGATTAATCCCTTTCTTTTATGAAACCCGGATTACCCACTGGCAATGAAGCCTGATTCTTGAGTTTACACTCATGGAGATGCAAGACTTTGGTCCCAGTCTTGGCTTGAGAAAACGGCCGCTAGCAAGGCTTTTGAAGATCACAGTCAAATAACGGACAAGCATATTACTATCAACACTGCGTGAGCGTTGGTCTGTTCACTTGCCAAGGATTTAAATCTGATTACGTTACGTTCTACTTTGTTCATTCTGAACATTCTTTGCTGAATTTCACGTCATTTACTACCAACCATCTCTGTCTATCTCTTCTCACCTTTCCTTCCCTTATCTCGTCCTCTCTCCCTCTCTCTATGTCCCTTTCTCAATCTGCCCCATACCTTCTATATCTCTCTCTAAATCTCTATCACTCACATTCTCCCTATCTCGCTCTCTTACCCTATGTCTCTCACTCACAGATACAATCATTCTCTCTCTCTCTCTCTCTCTCTCTCTCTCTCTCTCTTAATCTTTCTTTGCTTCTATAGAGAGAATAGAAACTTTTGCACTTGCATATGCACAAGAATATCTGTTCTGCAGAATGGTTCTGTATTTTTTCCTAATTCTGTTAGTTTCTCAATAAATAAATAAATCATGAAATATATATTGATGTCTATTAGAAACACGTATATATATATATATAAGCACTCAGAAAGAATCGTAGACTTTGAAAAACAGGAGCTACCCTGGCATCTACGCATCGTTCATTAAGCAATGAATTAGAATACACTCAGCTATTGGGCGTGTATAAGGGTAATATACACACTAAAATGCCTGCCTCCTTCTGCCGAGCGCCCGTAGCTCAGAGGTAGAATCGCCGACTGACGCCAATTCGGCCGGGTTTCAAACCTGTGTAAAAAACAATCTACTGTCTAACCGTGCTGATGAGCTGTGATATAGCGAAACAGATGTCTTCGAATGACTATATATATATATATATATATATATATATATATACACACATATAAAGAGAGAGGGAGAAAGAAATAAAGAAAGAAAGAGAAAGAGCAAATTAGTTATTATTAGTGTTATAATAATGTTATATGGGACTGAAACACAAAAGTTTTCATGTTTCGGGATCCAAGTTTACCATCATCAGGCAGAGAAATATTTGCTTTATAGAAAGTAAAATTACCAAATTGTAGAATATATATATATATATATATACAATAAACTATCGTCAGAGCCATGTCCTGAACGTCAGTTGAGTGAAACCGCGGTCGACGTTTGGCTCACTTTTAGATTTAGTTTATTGTATTTTTGGTCTACTTTCGTACTCTCTAATGTTAAGGTTTTCATCTTGAAAGAGAAACAGCAAAAGAAGGTTGTGAACACAGGAATGAAGATAGTTGCGAAGGTGAATAAGAAAGAAAAAGAACAAGATACACCGGGTGATGTCGAAAGGGCTGGGGTTAAGTGGATAAGAGATGGGAACTGTCTTTGCATTTAAATTCCTGGAGGCCATAGCCGTCAGGAATGCAAGTATATGTAAGGGAGTACCACACACACACACACACACACACACACACACACACACACACACACACACACACACACACATACACATATATATATATATATATAATAAAATGTGTGAGAAGCCGTGAACGTTTTCTTTAAAATATATGTTTATTGTTTTGGTATTTATACAAGTTATGAAGTATTAATTGTTCATGATTTGCGCTACACGTGTTTCGAGTTTAAAATTGACTCTCTTCAGACGAAAAAATTAATTGTTTTATGTTTGAGTTTCTCTGAGTATCTGATTATTCTGTTCAAAGTTAATAGGAAGTATGTGAAAAATAAATAAATAAGAACAGTAAAAAAATGAAGAAATAATCAAATAAAATAAATCAGAATAATGTGTGTTAACTGCTGGCATGTTTGAATCGTATCATTTCTCTGTCAGCATGTGTCCTAATGGGTTAACCAGTAAGTAAATAAACAGATGAAAGAGTCAAGTGTTTTCTTAAGGCATTCTGGTGCCTCTTTATTATCTTATAGGTTTGGCGATATTTTTTGTCTTTGTGTTAGTGTGTGTGTGTTTGTTTGTGAGGGCCCCTTTTATTTATGTCCGTTTGTGTGTGTGGGTGTTTTTTTATTTATTGTGTGTATATGTATGCGTGCTTTTTATTGTGTGTATATGTATGCGTGTTTCTGTGTGTTTTTCGGTGTATGTGTTAGTTGGATTGTGTTCTGTGAGTGTGTGTCTCTATGTGTATGTTTGCGTGTGTGGAGTGTTTTTTTTTCATATCTATGAGTATATTTATGCGTGTTTCTGTATGTTTTTCAGCGTGTTTGTTTTTTATGTTGTTTTGTTGAGCGAAGGTTTGCATTTTTTATGAATCTTTCTTCCTGCATTAATAGGATCTCATAATTAGTATTTTGATAGATTGGTTTAACTGAAAAAAGGGCGTCACTGCATTCATGTAGATGTTTAGAGACATATAATTTCCTGTTATGTGATAATCTGATAGTGCTCTTATGAAGTGAGATACGATGATATATATATATATATAGATATATATATATATATATATATATATATATATATTACTAAATTTACCCAAAATATTGCGGGACAACTTCTAGAGATTACAGTGAGAGAAAAGAAAGACTGTATAGCAGTGGTATTGAGAAAAAGATAAATGATGAATAGGATTTCAGAAGATAGAAGATCTCAGTTGATGTTGCATTTGACTCTTTAGAGTTTGTAGTCTGGGATGAGGAATATAATTCTTTTAAAACATTTATTGTCGCAGCAATTCAAAGATGTTTTTTCTTAACAAGCCTGAGACTGTATATTGCATGTGAGTGACAGATAGTTCATGCTATTGAAAGAGGAAAAAGTGGGAAATTTTCACTATCTGGGGAGCCATGTTAAGCATCCCCTTCTTCCTTCATTCTTTCTAGGATGAGTTTAAAAAAGTATTTCTTGACATTCTCGAAGAAGATAAATTCCCTAACCCAATTGTGATTTTCTCTCATTTGCGTGACGTTATTTTTTTAAGGAGCAAAAATAACATTTGATCAAATTCAAAAGAACGAAATCAGACTTATTCTATGTTCTCCCTTATAATCACATTATCATTCCAACAACCCCATTCACTACTACTTGGTAAAGGATGACCTTAAATTCCATCCAGAAAGACACAGTATATATAATTTGTCATTGTGTATTTGCGCTGTTGCAACAAATTCACTGTCATAATTTCGGTGTCTAAACGGGCTACCTAACTCCACGTTCTTATGTGCGACGAGGATTGTTAGCCATTCTTATTCTTCTATGTGCCTTGTCCCTTCAGGACGTAGGAGATAATGGCCTTCCACGTTTCCCTATCCCTGGTGGCTCTGAGTTACACCATGCAATCCTCGTTCCGTTATCCACTTGATTATGTCCTTCAAATATGTTATCCGTTGATTTCGCCTGTCTCTTTTTCCCTCTATCTAGCCTGTTAGTATCATATTCTACAAGCCCTTCTTCCTCATTGTGTGTCCCAGGAACTTCAGCTGTCTCTTCTTGATGCTCAGTATTAATTTCCTTTTTTGGTTCCATCATATCCAAGACTTCATCATTGCTCACATGCTCGATCCATGATATTCGCAGCATCCTTCTGTAGAACCACATTTCAGTTGTTTCAAGTTTTTCATTCATCTTTGCACCCTAGAACTCATTTCTTTATGTCTTGGTCTTGTATGAGGCTAACTTCTTTTTCCTTATTGTTACCGCATGTGTGTATGATTCTGTTATTGCCACTGACGAAATTTCCATTCTTGGGGCATATAGTTTTGCATATGCCTAAAATGTTGATATTCAATGCGTTCATCTCTTGCTTGACATTTTTCAGCTGTTCTCAATTGTTCGAAGTTCTGAGGTTCCATGAGGTAAGAGTTAATTTGTGTTTGGTGGAATCAGTCGCAGGATAGCGGTCCGGGGATACCTGTTGCTCGTGTCGTTAAATTCTTATGAATTGTGTCCTCTAAAAGCGTCATCTGCCTGTATGTCTGTATTTTTTCAGTCTTTTTAGTTTTTGCTTCTGGTTTGGCTCTAAGTAAGTATAATTGTAGTTGTTAGTCTCAGCCATGATACCATTTACTCAGAGGACTTATTTAGCCTTCAGAATTCAGTTTACTATGAAAAAAACTTATTTGATATCGATACCAGGAAATCAAAATTTGACTTACATCCATTCATTTTTCTTTCAGTCTTCGGTTTCGCTTTAACTGGAAAGAACTATTGCTTTTTAGTCTTTCGTGCCAACGTCCAAAGAGTCTGAGCTCCAGGACCATGGATTAGTTTTAAAGCTTTCATTACACCCGAGAAACGCCGGACTATACTGCAAGTGTACGTATAAAGATATGCATGTAGATTTATGTACTAGCAGGCATATAGATATTGTGTTTTACATGCTAATGTGCATGTGAATGTATGTATATGTATGTATAGAGCTTAATAAAATTATATAGTTAGAAATTAATTGTTTATTGCGACACGGAAATTTCTATGTTTCGACATAGATTCTCTTCATCAGGCTATGTGTGATGTTAGTGGCACAGATGATTTTCATTTAAATAGAAAAATTTTCGGTTTGTCGTGTATGGATGTAGGAAGATGTAAAATTTACATGTATATTTTTTTTAACTAATCAGAGCGAAGATTCATTTTCAGGGAAAGGAAAAAAGAGAAAAAGTTAGTATGTATTCTTTGGGGTCAAATTCCGAAATGAATTTTCGGTTTGATTAGTTAAAAGAAACACACATGTAAATTTTATATCTTCCCACATACATAGACAGCAAACCGAAGATCTTTGTATTTAAATGTTAATCATCTGTACAACCAACATGAAACATTGCCTGATGAAGAGAATCTATTTCGAAATAGAAATTTCCGTGTCACAATGTACAATTAATTCATAACTATATATATATATATGTGTGTGTGTGTGTGTGTGTGTGTGTGTGTGTTTGTGTTTATATACATGTATAATTTCATATTTCTATGTGTATGTATATTCATGTGTGTATGTATATTTGTATGTTCATATATATATATATGTGTGTGTGTGTGTGTGTGTGTGTGTGTGTGTGTGTGTATTTTCTTTTCTATGTGATATATCCAGAATAGGAATACAGTATGAAAAGATCAGTTGAAAATGGAACTTCACACCAGGAATAATCGGATTTATTGTACTAAGTTACAATTAACTATAATACACATATAGGTAAGCCAGGGGCTGAAGCAGGATCGACTATCGAATAGTGAATGCCTTCACCTAAGACCTTTCCTGTATTTACCAGCCTTCCCAGGCAAGGCCAGATGTGACACATGGTCATTTTATAGTGGGTATTCCCGGCCATATAGCCGCGTCAAAAATGTCTATTTTTCCCCAGTCGTGGTTCTACCCTTCGGCGGAACCACGACTGGGTTTGTGCTCTCTGATCGGAAGCAGAGAGCGCCCTCTACCCGAAGGCAGAGCGCCGACAGTGTCATAGAGCAGTCAGGCGAATGCCTAAGACCTTTTGTATTTACTAGCCTTCCCACGCAAGGCCAGATGTGACACATGGTCATTTTATAGTGGGTATTCCCGGCCATATAGCCGGGCCAAAAAATGTCTGTCTATTTTTCCCCAGTCGTGGTTCTACCCTTCGGCGGAATCATGACTGGGTTTGTGCTCTCTTCTCGAAAGTAGAGAGCGCACTCTACCCGAAGGCAGAGTGCTGACAGTGCCATAGAGGAGTCAGGCGAATGCCTAAGACCTTTCCCCTCCGTCGTACCGCTCGTTACCGTCTTTTATAAAGTAGAGCATTCTATTCTTGGGGATGGCAGGATGCTCCACTATAACACTATGCAACAATATATTTTGTTATGTGTGAGTGTTTTGTGATTATTTGTGTGTGTTTATGCAAAACATTGTGCATAAATAGACCCTATAAGTGTATTTATTCCATATATAATGCTTTTTTGAAGTTTTATTGTGCAGTTGTGTGGGTATATATTTAATCATGCTTTATTTGTTTATGCATTGAAATAACATGTGTCTGTCTTGACTATGTTTATACCAAACCCATGTCATCTTACAAATTCGTTCTTACTCGTATCCAATATTAGGAAATGAATGAAATTAAAATAAAATCAGGACAAAATTATTACTAAATCAAATATGTTAATTTTCACTGAGGTCAAAATAAGAAATAAAATGCAATATAATTGGAATGAAAAATACTAAAACTAAAGTGAAAATGGGCTATAAGGAGCGGGAAGTATTATTTTAAATATTCAATAGTGTAGGGCAAATAGGATTAAATAAATCAATTATATTAAGAGTAGTAAATTATATATTAATACAAGTTAATTCGAAATTAAAGGCACCCAGAATTATCAAACGACTAAACTAGAAAAAACTAAGTGTTAAAAGAGGTTAACATATATTAATAATTAATTGTACCGTTAATAAGAAGAAAGAAAAGGAAACAACTATTTCACGGAAATTTAAATTTGCATTAGATTTTGAAGTTTTATATATAAATTTGAAATTTAAAATTTAAAAGTTTCAGTTTATGACGGCATCAGCTTTTGAATTTTTCTTAAATTTAAAAGTAACTTTTGTTTAGAATATTTTATTATTTAAATATTTTTCAACATTGCATCTAACATAAAGGTTATTGGGGATGAGAGCAGAACCTATTATCTTCTAACTCACTATGAGGTTGAGTTGCTCGTTTTTCATTTCCTAAATTCTTTGGGAAAAGGGAAGTCTGGAATTTTAGATTGGGATTGGAAAATGAGTATTAATGATATTGTACTAACAATAAAAGTTAACCAATTTTAAATCTTACCTTTTCTATTCTAATCGGTTAAGTTTCAAATTAAATTTTATTAATCTATAATTTATTTTCTCTAATATAATTGTTATATTTTCTCTTATTAGTTTTCATTGTTGAATATTTAAAATAATACCTACCATGCCTTATAGACACTTATCACTCTAGTTGTAGATTTATTTTATTCCGATTCTATATTTATTTTTATATGTTTTTATTTATCTTGACCTAAGGGAAAATTAAAATATTTAGTTTAGTAATAATGTTATCATGATCTTAATTTATTCCCTAATAATATTATTTTCTCTAAATTACTTTATTTGAACGTTTTCCTCTTTTATCAGCAATTATTTGAGATTAATTATATATATATATATATATATATATATATATATATATATGTAATTTTTATATTATAAAATATTTTCTATTATTTTGTCCAATTTTAAATAGATCTATCTATATCTAAGTATTGATGCCATCTTGCATTTGGTGTTACTTTGATGTACTAATTAATTAAAATTTTAATAATTCTCATAATAGTTGTTTTTTTTTCTCTTTCAATATATAATTTAATTATATTATAGATCAACTTCCTTTTCTTTGTTTTTTTCTTTTTATTCCTAGGGTTAATTTTTAACGTAAATTATCTTGGTCTTAACATTATTTAGGCCGTTTCGATTTAAAACGGAAAAGATATTGAAAAAGTTTTTAAAAAACCGTTAAAATTCGAATCCTTTTCTTTTCTATATCCTTTTTTAATTTTCTTTAATGGATGTGCGTGGTGGTCCAGTGGATATTGGCTCGGAACGAGAAATCAGATCGCCGAGTTCAAATTCCAGTTGAATTCATTGCATTCACTTACGCGCAAGTACCCTTGGTAAAGGTATTAATCCGTATCTTCCTTCCAGTTATGGGTTAAATAACAGGACAGATTGGGTTCTATAGCCTTGGCTGGCAACCAGTCTACCGCAGGAAGCAATAGCAACCTACGGCGAGAAAATCTTCTGCCCAGTCAGTCATGTCTCTTTCGAGACTTGATCACCCAAGCGTGTTTCACGTATGGCACTTAACTGACTGAATGTATCTATCTCGACTTGCACCACCTTTATTAGCCAGATTTCCCTTTCCGTCTGCCAATCTGACACGTTTTTATCCTCTGTTTCACATTTTACTCTTCCCTATTTTTTTCTTTTTCCTCGCTTTTCTTTTCATTCTTCTTTTTATTAGGCCCACTTTCGTTGTCTTTTCCGACATAGAAACGTATGCATGTGGTTGAATTTTACCATCATTAAGATCGTCAATGATGTGCGTGTTGGTTTCACTCGTTGTAACGGGCATACGATCGTTAAAAATTTGAATTTTTTATATGCAATATATATATATATATATATATATATATATATATATATATATATATATATATATATTATGTTGACATTTTTTATCATATTTCGATTTCTGCTATCATCGCACTCCCTCTCAATCTTTGGGAAGACTTAAGGCAGGTCGTGGTGTGCCTTTATGGCTCCATTTCATGTTTTTTCTATCTCCCGTATCATCCCTAGTGTTACATAGACAAATTTCTCCTTAGTGTATGGGCTGTACTTAACAAGACAGTTTTTGATATCTCTTAAGCTGGAGTTTCCAGGGATTCTTTCAATGTGTTTTTTTGTTCCTTTTTTATCATTCCAAGTGCACCTACTATCACTGGCACGATACTTGTTTATAATAATAATAATAATAATGATAATAATAATAATAAGTCTTATTAAGTACAGCCCACACACTAAGGAAAACGTTATCTATGTAATGCTGGGGATGATAGGGAAGATAGAAAAACATGAAATGGAGTCATAACACGCCACTACCTGCCTTAGGTCTCCCCGCAGACTTGGTTGGTAGTGAGACCAAAGCAGAAATCGAAATATGATGAAAAGTGACATAATAATAATAATAATAATTATTATTATTATTATTATTATTATTATAGCATGCTGCAACTCAATAGTTATAAAGTTTCGGTGTTAAAATATCATCATCAGGCAGTAAAATATCGTTAATTTCTTTGGTAATGTATACATAGAAAAAGTGAGTTAAAAAGTAAAATAACAAATAAAAAGTAAATGAAAACATAAGAATAAAGGGGTTATTCAATGACATTAAGTGTGGAAGGAGGTTATAATATTTTAAAATATGGTGTGTGCACGACTCATAGACAGTTATGATGCTAGTCAAAATCTGGAGGATTATGAAAACTTTTGCGTTGTTAGACTCAAACACTTTTTAAATAGATTTTAAATAAAGTTAAATAGGAAGTAACATTTTAAACTTTTTTGTATTTAATACAGAACATTTGAATTCAGGCCAGAATACTAGCTGATAAAATATTTAATTCTATAGCTAAATGAAGTTTTAAACAGAGTAGGAAATGTCTAACAGCATCTGCAGAAATCTGATGAAACGTTATTCAAGTGGTGAAGAGTTTCACAGAGATAAAACACTGTTTAGAATTGACATTCATTTCTATCGACTGCTCTTGCCATCCTTCTCATTATATTTTTAGTTGGGTTCAGCTTGGGAGAACACCATTTATGATCAAAGAAGCATCACGTAATTCAGTTAAGTGTCTTACGTGATACACGATCATGTCTCGAAAGAAGAATGTCTTACTAGGCAGGAGATTTTTCAACAGTTTGTTGCCATTACTAGATTGGTTGCTAGCTAAGGCTATAGAAACCAATTTGTTCTGTTATTTGACCCGGATCTGGAAGGAAAAAACTGATTAATAGTTTTCCCAAGTGTATTTGAGCGTAAGTGAATGCAAAGAATTCAACTGGACTTTGAACTCAGCTCCCCAATTTCTCGTTCTGATATCCCCGGACACCTCAACGGACAGCAACAACAAATTACGTAACTCAACACGAAAATTATTTACTCGTTGCGATTGTTATGGATTGCAGCGTTTCCCTGCTTAAAGATCTGAACCTTCAGTCAATAAAGATTCGTTCTCTAACATGCCAATGTAACTCGCCACCGTTTGACACCTTCGAACTTCTTTGTTCAGGGGAATAGAATAGCACTCAAGATCATGATAGAACCACCTCCTCTATGTCGTATAAAAGATATTGCCTGGTAACATATCCTTATAGTTCAGTAATGTCAAAAACCACCTGAACAGTAACTTTCAATCTTTTTATCTTTCTAGATTTCTATATCTCATGTTTGGCACATCAACAGTTTAAATGAAGTATTTTGTGTTGTGGTAAGAGCCGTGGTTTTTGAAGAGGTTCACAGGTTATAAAAGCCTTTCTCTCGAAGTCGCCTATTAATTGTATTTTGTGATTCTTTCGGCATTGCAAAGAAACTGAGTAGAGAAATTTCGCTAGAGATAAAGAAAAGAGTACTGGATTGCTATGTGATGCCAGTTCTTCAATATGGCAGTGAATGTTGGACGATATCAAGATAAAGATAAAGGAAATTATTGAAGCAACTGAAATGTGGTTCTACAGAAGGATGCTGCGAATATCATGGATTGAGCATGATGAGGTTTTGGAAAAGATGGAAACGAAAAGGAAATTAATACTGTGAATCAGGAAGGAGGGCTTTCAGAACCTGATACTAACAAGCCAGACAGAAGGATAAAGCGACAGGGGAAAGCATTGGATAAAATATTTGAAGGGTCTGAGCAGGAGGTTGACAGAATGGGGTTTGCGTGGTGTATCAGGAGAAAGCAGGCTGCTAAGAGCCACCAGGGATAGAGAGACGTGGAAATCCACGATCGCCTACATCCTGAAAGGAAGAGGCAGAAAGAAAAAGAAGAAGAATTATGTGTCTGCAAAGGGCCTTCATCTGGTTGGATGATCGGTTGGTGTCTTGTCGAACAACTCGTCGCATCCTACCGCTTAATGTCGACTAAATTTTATTGAGCCGACCATTGAAATGCTTCTTCAGTATCCTTTAAAGAAATGTGCAATAGTAGTTTTACTATGTATAATCCCACTAACGATGCCACCTTGAAAGATACCTTGCATTTGAAGCTCGACAATTCTGTCACGTTCATATTCTGTAAATACATTTATTTTTCGAAGCTTTACACAACACAACGAAAGAGATACCAGCAGATGTTGACAGCGCTAACATTTGAACACAAATAACTAAATTTTGTTACGTGTTTCTCAATTAAAACTACATTTAATTATATTTTAAAACTTTTAAGTAGATAGTATTTAGATAGATTTCCCAGTATTCAAATTCTGAGCAGCAGTTTATATATATATATATTTAGTGCACAGAGGCAGCAAATAATTTTCGAAACATATGCTGTAAAATATAAGAGAAAATGAATGTCTGTTATGTATAATCATGACCCGTTCTAAACATTGACAACACAAGATAAAATCGTCTTTGATGGTGGGTGTCTTAATGTTAACGTCGCTGTAACCTCTCTGAAGATGGCTCATGTGAGCCGAAAGCTCAGAACCAAATTATTGGAGAAATTTTGTCTTTATTTTCACCAGAAATTAAAACCAAAATACGATGTTTAGAACGGCTCATGATTAAACATAACAGATATTCATTGCCTCTCATATTTAACAGTACATGTTCAGAAAAGTGTATATATATATATATATATATATATGAAATGACTTATTTCCGCAATCTAGGGTTTCAACCTTTCTCTATCTTTGGGCGATTTATAATATCTGATTTTCCGTTTTCAAACGTATATACAGGAAATTTGTCAAACAGGAGTCACTATTTACAAAACAGAGTTACATGATGCAGATGAAATAAGAAACTATATTTGAAGTCTGAAAAACGAATTTTAAAAATAGACGAAATAATTACAAGTCTACATTTAAACAGGAAAGACTTAACAAATTGAACAAAGTGGCTAGCCACGTGTGGAAATTAAAAATTAAAAGTCGAAAGACCCCGATAAAACTTAGAATATTAGAAAAAAGCCAAACCAACGGTGGCGATGTCTGCAGATAGTGACAACGGAAAAAATGTTAGCCATTATGTTATTTACAGAGTAAAACAAAAATTACTGAGTGAAACATCAGCAGTATATATATATATATATATATATATATATATGTAATATAACAATCTGACCCCACCCGAGGAAGCTGATGCAAGCGGGGGCGTTTCCGGTCGTTGAAAGGAACGGATGTTTGTTTGACCATATTTCCGGCAGTAGCGGAAATGGCTACAAGAGGCAAACAGAACAGGTGTCTCTGAGAATTACGTGAGCGTGCGTGGGCGAGGCAAAAAACCGGAAGAAAAAGTCCCGGTTTGGAGATTATAAAAAGACCTCGGCGCACGGATTTCACGAGACAGAGAGACAGAGAGACGAGACAGACCAGAGTAGCAGGAGAGAGAGAGAGAGACAACAGATACTACGACTCTCCCGTCAACCCATTAGAAGCGCGCGCTCTCACTCTCTGTTCCCTAGGCTACACGGTTCATCGTCATTAATAAAAATACAACTTATATTTTTATATATATGCGTGTTTGTCTGTTTATTGATATACAATATATATATATATATATGTGTGTGTGTGTGTGTGTGTGTGTGTGTGTGTGTGTGTGTGCAAAAATAAGTTAAGATCAAGTAGAAAAAGTGTCTTTAATCTAACATGTTTCACTATAACAACCTTCTTCAGAGATTGATTAAAGAAGAATTATATTAAAATCTAAAAGAGAGTATGCTGATTAATGTATAGGTTCATTGGTTATATACGTATTACATGTGATAAAGCAATGGATGAACAAACGCACACATTCACACATTGATACTCTCAAAACATATATTCATAACTGATCGTCTCATTTTAATTATAAAGAAAATTCCTTCCATTACTTGACACATGTATAAAATATTGTTACGTATTTTAAATGGAAATGTATTTTGTCGCTGTCATTCACATATACTAATGTCATTGACATATACACACACTTAGTTAGTCTATGGTTTGCATGCACTTAAAATACATTATTTTCGCTTACATATACTTACATTCATAAAAACATTATGACGCGTTGACACACACACTTAAACAGACACAAATATTTTCTTCTACATTTAATATTTATCAATTGCTTTATCACACGCATCTGACCAATGAAACTATACCTCAATCAACATAGTGTCTCTTGGATTTTTAAATAGTTCGTTTTTAATAAACACCTGAAGGAGGGTGTTAAAGTGAAACATGTGAGATTAAAGACACTTTTTTCTACTTGTTTTTTAATTATTCTATCCATTTGTCGGATTCCGACACATATATTCAACTCATATATATAGCACTGCCGAAGAAGCCAGGTGCAAACTAGTGCGAACTACACAGAACTATCAGCTTAATGAATCACATTACAAAACTGTTGTCAGAATCCTGATGAATAGAGCGAGAAACAGAATCAGGTCAGAGATAGGACAGCAAAAGTGCGAGTTCATCAAAGACACTGGAACAAGGAACGCCATATTTATGATTAGGATGCGCTCCAAAAGGGCAATACAAATGAAGAAGGACTTATGCTTATGTTTTATTGATTATGCAAAATACGCCACAAAGAATTGTTGGAGATGGTCAGCAGACTCAACATTTTTGGGAAAGACATCAGAGTATTTAAGAATCTCTACTGGGAGAAAACTGCTAGCAGACAGGTAACGATTTCAGCAGATTTACAAGGATAGAAAGAGACAAAATGTGTCTTTTCACCGGATCTGTTTAACTTGTACAGAGAGAATATTTTGAGGACCCTACATTCTACACCAGGATTTGTTATCAGAGGCCACAATTTGAACAGCATAATGTATGCAGATAATACAGTGCTGATTGTAGACACAGAAAGGAAACTACAAGATCTTCTACAGAATGTAGCTGAAGAGAGCGAAAAAAGAACTACAAATAAACTGCAAGAAAACTGAATGCATGGTCATCAGCAAAAAGAGCAACCCAAAATGCCAAATACAGTTGGGGTATGATAGAATCAAGCAAGGGCAAAAGTTTAAATACCTAAGAATTGTTCTAACGGGAGATGGAAACTGCGACACAGAGATCCTAAGACGAATTGGCATGGCGAAGGACGCGTTCCAGAAGCTGAGTAAAGTACTAAAACACAGGAAAATTTCACTAAAAACAAAGAAGAAAATGCTAGATTGCTATGTGATGTCAGTTCTTCAATACAGAAGTGAATGCTGGACAATATCATCGAAGATGAGGAAAAAACTTGAAGCAGCGGAAATGTGGTTCTACAGAAGGAAACTGCGGATATCATGGACCAAGCATGTGAGCAATGATGAGATGTTGGAAAGGATGGCAACGAAAAGAAAATTAATAGTGTGCATCACGAAGAGACAACTGAAGTTCATGGGACATGCAACGAGGAAGGTAGGCTTAGAGAACCTGATACTGACAGGCAAGATAGAAGGAAAGAGAGACAGAGAAAGGCAGCGGATAACATATTTGAAGGGCCTGAGCAGGTGGATGACAGAAAGTGTTTCGCGTGGTGTAACAGGAGAAAACGTACTCAGTGCCGCCAGAGATAGGGAGATGTGGAAAGCAATGATCACCTATGTCCTGAAAAGATAGGGCACTTAGAAGAAGAATATATATATATATATATATATATATATATATATATATATATATATATATATAATAAAACAAATTCCGATGTTCAAATTCGAAGAATGGCCTTTTCTACGATAAATTTCTATGAGAAATTCCTTGTGTCATCGGCAACGAATTTTTTATTTCAAAAAGCCAAATGACAAAATGAACAAAGATATTTTACCGGCGGAAGGTCAAAAAAACAAAATTTCATCACGGAAAATTAAAGGGGTGGTATTAATAAGAAAGCAGACAGAAATCTATATCATTTTTGTTAGATTTTTTGAAATCTCCTTAACTGAGTCGAGAGTTAAAAGATGAAATTTAGCCTTTTCTGGTCGAAGGAAATGGTAGGGGGAAGAATAAAAAGAAAAAGGAAGAAAGTAAAAAGAGGGTAAAGAGTGGACGTCAGGGAAGTAAGGTAAGAAAAGAAAAGAAAAAGAAAAAAAGAAAAATCTATTTCCATAGAAACTGTTATCAATCGTGTTGAAAAAATAAATCATAACGGGTTTTGGTTTAAATAAATGGGATAAATATTATGGAAAATTCTTTTTATTAGGAAAAGTTGCCATACAATTTAAATTTAAATATAAAACTAGATTTAAATTAAAAATTTAAAAATTATTAGAAAATTAATAAAAATTAACAACAGATATAAAAAACAAAGAAATTTTAACTTAAGGAATATATCAATTCAGCAAGTGTACACACACAAATATATATATATATATATATATACAAAAACACACAACAAAACACATACACACACACAAACACACCCAACCACACGCGTACAAAAGCCTACAAACATAAACACATACACTTATATCCACGCACATATTCATTCATAAACATAAATTACTTAAAAACTAAAGGATATTCGCAATTTACAAGTTAAATTCGATTCTAATTATATTTGAAGACTTAAAGAAACTAATTAAAGGCGGTTTAGTACGAAAGGAACGAAAACTTTTATTATATTTATAGTATTTATATATATTTATGTTTATTATATTAATGTAATTGATATTGAATAGGATCGTGTTTTTGGGATTTACTTACCTGCTTTTCCTTAAATTTTATAATACACACACATATATATATATATATATTATATCTCTCAAAAGAGAGAGTACCTGGATTTCAAAACAAATTGTTAGCTAAAATTCCCCGAAATTCTGCATATCTGATTTGTCTTCATTTTATTAGTACTCGTAAATAAGATAAAATTGCATAAATAAGTTTATATTAATGTTTCGGACGAACTCATGTACTGTTCGCCTCTAAATGAAAAGTGGCTCTGACAGTCGCCAATCAGAAGCATTTGCAAGGGTTCGTACCGGGCCTAAACGTAATTTTTCCAGTGTCTGAAAGCGCTTATTGAGGGTGGACCAGAAACTGATCATCTCTGGTCAAGTCGACGAGGTGAGGGGTGTATGATGTTGAAAGACCTGAAACCCCCAAGTGATCCTGACGACCCCCTCTAGCGCCTCCCACTACGGTGCGTATGTTTGATATATATATATATATATATATATATATATATATATATATATATATATTATAAATTATGTTTTAGAACATGTACATAATTTCTTCTATATATGTCCTCTTCCCTACAATCATATGGTTGTTTCAATGTTTGGATTTAAATACCTCTTCGGGGGAAATAAAGGTTGGAATCATTCTCTGTTTATAGTTGGTTCATTGTTGTCGGGGGCGTTGGTTGGGATTATTGGTAATTAAGTAAATGTCTCGTTTTGACCGTTAGACTTTTGAGGAATTTGGTGTATAAGTGTGAAATTGTTGAGTAATGGTATTATCTGTTGGAATGTATGTTTTATCTTAATATGTTTAAATCCAAACACTGAAACAACCATATAATTGTGAGCAAGAGAACATATATAGAATAAATTATGTACATGTTCTAAAACATAATTTTGGACGGAAAATTTTTTATTTTTTCTCTCCTTATGCTATACTCACTCGGATATATATATATATATATATATATATATATATATATATTCCGTTTGTAAACGAGGTATTACGCGACCTAGTTTTCTGCTATGACTGGTGTTTCAGGCGATTTTCAATAAGTGGATTTGTTTCTATTTTGTAAAAACAGCCAAGCCTTACAACGGTGGCAAAATATGTAACATAAACGAACTATTGAAAGAAAGAATGTAAATTATGACGAAGTGTAACCACACTAAAAAATGCCTATTAGGTTCATACAACTTTGGATGAAAACGTGATAATTTATTGTAATGTTAAAAACTACGCGTTCAAAAATTCCCTGCAACGTGGGCATTAAAAATAAAGCACCGTTACGTGAGCGTTCTTAAAAAGCAAACAAAAGAAAACGGTAAAATCAGCTATTTAAAATTGCCTAAAAAAAACACCCATAGTAGAGACCGAGGTTGCGTAATAACACGTTTACAAATGGGAAATATTCAAAAGTTCTACAATATATTTGTATTGAACATGTTTTAATACAAATGGGCACTGATCTAATATTATTATAACCAAAAAGTAAGAAATTAAACAATCAATATATATATATATATATATTACGCTCTCACACCCTGATTGAGCACTCTGGAAGAATGGGAGACTTTGAAAAATCGTAGCTACTCTAGCATATACGCATCGATCATTCACTAATGAATTAGAGCCCTAGGCTATTGGGCATGTATAATGATAATATACATGCTAAAAAGTCTGTCTTCTTCTACCGTGCGCCCATGGCCCAGAGGTAGAACAGCCGACTGACGCCACTTCGGTCGGGTTTCAATCCTGGGTTAAAAGCAATCGGAGTCTAACCGTACTGATGAGCTGTGATACAGCAAAACAGATCTGTCTGCGGATGACTATATATATATATATATATATATATTATCCCTCGTCAGTCGTTTCAGGCACAACGAACAGTGGTAATATACAACTTATTACATGCGATATTGTAGCAAAAGCTAAATATAACAATGCAAAAATAGAGAGTTTCTAAAAATGTTTAGACAATTTTAACGCGTATGTTAGTATACATTGATTTAAACTCTAAACTTCCCATAAATAAGTTAGTCATCTAAATCTTTCCGATTTTATGCAGTAACCACCACAGAAAATCGATCCTCCCTCCCGTCCATTAACATGGATCAGGCTTCTCTCCCTGAAAGTTAAACACTGCGTCTCCTCGGATTAACTCTCACATCAGACCTCAAGTGGAATGTCTATATAGATTCCATTGCTAAATCCGCTACTAAGAAAGTCGTTTCTCTGTAGGGCCAGGACGTTTTTCCCGTTCGAAAAAATCCTGCACATATACAAATCTACCATCAGCCCGTGCATATCTGGTCGGGTGCTCCTTCTATCAACTTAGGTGTCCTTGACAAACTCCAACGGAGAATCTGTAATGTGATCGATCCCAACTAAGCAGCTAGGATACAGTCGCTTTCTCACCGACGCAGTGTGGCTTCCCTGTGTCTTTTCTCCAAATACTTTCACGGCTTCTACTTCAATGAACTTAGCTCACTGGTACCTCCTATATATGAATTTCATTTTTTTTTTAATCATATCACCCCGAGCAAGGCGTTAACACCACTGATGTGCAGGGGGCTACGTAAGAGTGAAAAGATTGGAAAACAGAAAGCCGGAAACCACATACTAAACAGGGAACAAGGGATGAGCCTCTACACATTTTTTTTAATCATTTCACCCCAAGCAAGGCATTCCACTGCCACTATTGCGCATGGGGTTACATAGGGGAAGGTAAACAGACGGAGTGGTTAGATATAGGAAATGTCAGGAGGAAGGTGACAGATGAGTAAGGATACCGAGGATGAGGGTTGGGTAGATGGGAAGAGTGTTTGATAGAATGGGAGCAGGTTAGTGTGTTAGGAGGTGTCTATTGACCTTACATTTAAACTCCTGGAGATTGTAGCCGTCGGGGAAGCAATCGTGTGGAAGAGAATTCCACAGTCGGGAAGTGCGAGGAAAGAAACTGTTGGAGTAGAAGCTGCGGTTGCATTTTATCGGTTTCACTGTAAAAGGGTGGGATCTAGTTGCTTATCTAGTATCTCGTTCAAATTCGTATTTAGGGGGCACTAGTGATCTAAGTTCATCGGAGCAGAAGCCGTGAAAGTATTTATAGAAGAGACACAGGGAAGCCACGTCGCGCCGGTGGGAGAGAGACTGCAGGCGGTCTGCCAAGTCGGTATCTATCACATTACAGACCCTCCTCTGAACCTTATCGAGAAGCCCGAGGAGAATAGCAGGGGCACCCGACCAGATATGGCAGCAGTATTCAATGCACGGGCGGATGGTAGATTTATATATGTGCAGAATAGATTTAGACGGAAAAAACTTCCGGGCCCTACACAGAGAACCGACTTTCGTAGCAGCGGATTTATCAATGGATTCGATATAGTCATTTCATTTGAGGTCCGCTGAAAGTGTGAGACCAAGGAGCCGTAGTGTTTTACTCTCTGGGAGGCAAGCCTGGTCCATGCTAATGGGATGTAGGTAAGATTGTCGATGATGGTTATTTGAGAGTAGCTTCGTTTTAGAAGCATTAAAAGTTACTAGCCATTTCTTACCCCAGTCAACTATGGATTGGAGGTCTTTTTCAATCTCGGCTGCGAGGTTAGCTTTGACGCCTACACCAGATTTTTGTAGGAGGCGAGAGTAAACTGTGGTGTCATCGGCGTACAAACCTACTTGGGTTCTTATGGAATCAGGGAGATCATTAATGTATATCAGGAAGAGTGTAGGACCTAAGATGGAGCCTTGGGGGACACCTGCGTTTGTATGGTAGTTCTGGGAGGCATGTCCATTTAATACCACCTTCATTGTGCGGTTAGAGAGGAATGACTGGATTAGTTGAAACAAATGTCCAGTTATACCATAGCTCCGCAGTTTACATAGAAGTCCAGCATGCCAAACTCTGTCGAACGCCTTAGATATATCCAATGCAACGGTTCGGGCTTCGCCATTCCTGTCGAGTGCCTGGTATATGTACTCAGTGATGGTCGTTAGCATATCAGCAGTAGACTTGGTGAAGCGGAAACCATATTGCTTGTCCGAGAGGAGCCTGTGTGCTGTGAGATGCTGAACCACCTCGACGTTGATAATGGCTTCGAACACTTTGCCAAAGATCGGAATACGGCTGATAGGACGGTAATTTGCAGGGTCCGAGGGTTTTCCAGCGTTTTTGAATATAGGAACTACAGAGGAAGATTTTCAACAGGCAGGAAAGCAGGAAGCAGATAGGCAGAGGTTGTAGAGCTTAGAAAGGACAGAGGAGAGTTCAGGGGCACATTTCTTTAAGACTGTGGTTGGGATTCCGTCCCCACCGCTCGCTTTGTGAGGGTCAGGTTTTAAGATTATCTTAGAGACAAGCGAAGGTGTAATGTGGACATCATTCAGTTGTTCCTCGGTTCTAGGTGAGAAGTCGGGTGTAAAAACTCCAGATGACTCCAGACTCGAATTGTTCGAGAATCTGCGGGCAAAGCATTCGGCCTTATCTGCTGGTTAGGTGAGGACCTCAAATTTGTTGATTAGCGGGGGTATTATGGACTTGCTCTTGTTAACTACTCTTTTACAGAGTCGCCAGTAGTCTTTGGCGCCGAATTTAGAGCATGCTATGCGTTGCTTCATTCTGGCAGCAAACAACATCTTAGCTCTGTTAAGTATCTTTTTACACTTATTAAGAGCTGAAGTGAAAAGACGCCTGTTTTGGTCCGACGCGTAGTTACGATAGAGTCGGAAGAAATGATTCCGGTGGGCAATGGCAGCCGAGCAAGCGGGTGAGAACCATGGAGACGAATGAGGAGGAGACCTCGGATGCACTGCACATTCTTCGATGGGAAGACTAAAAACGTTGTTCCAAGGAGAGGAAGTCTCGGAACGAATTCCAGTCTGCTCTCTGATAGCAGTAGGATATTCTACTTGTCTGGGTTTCATGGGTCGGGCGGGAGTGGAGTGAAATATTAACGGACACTACAGTGTGGTCAGAGTTTCCGAGTGGGCAGAGTTGTCTGGGATGGAAGTGAAGCAGAGGTCTAGAAGTGAGTTCCTTCCGTTAGGGTTGTCGGAGAAACGCGTGGGGAAGTCCACTACTTGCGTAAGGGATTTTTTGATTGAAAATTCATGGTGTGGACACCAGCAGGGTCGGTGACGGCGTTCTCCAGCCACTTGGTATGGTGGGCGTTAAAGTCACCTAACACGAATACATGGACAGAGGGATGGGAAGAAATGGCTTTGTCGATATTGTCAGAAATGATGTCAAGTAAAGAACAGTCAGGGGAGGAAGGAGAGCGGTAGAGAAAGAAGAGATAGCTAATCGAGCTGAGAAGTGAGAGGCGGAAGCACATGAAAGAATGATCTGGGGATTCAAAAGATGACACCCTAGCTAAGGGAAGGTGTTCGCTGACATAGACACCAAGCCCATGCATATGAACTTTGGAGTCCTTCCTGAAGAGGAGAAGGTAGCCAGGAACTTAGAACTCAGATGAGGGGATAGAAGGGTTAAGATTAGTTTCACATAAGGCTAATATATCAGGTGAGTTATTATGGAGGAATTAATCTACTCTGAGGAAGTTGGTGCGGATGCCGCGTATGTTAGTGAAAGAGATTCAGACAGGTTTGGGCGTTTTCAAATGAGCTGGTTTAGTTTTGCTATTATGTTTGCTTTTTTCCATAGTGATTCAGTTAAGGAGAGGTCTTAGAAGAGAATCAGTCGGTCAATCAATTTCATCGAGCCAAGATTAGCAACTAGGTCCCACTCTTTTACTGTGAAATCAATAAATTGTAAGCGAAAATTCTACTCTAACTGCTTCTTTAAATGAATTTTGGAAGTAAATGAATCATTACAATATATATATATATATATATATATATATATATATATATATATATATATATATATATAACTATAGAGGAAGGCATGGATGGAACAATATACCGTATCCAAAGAGACACTATTCTTAAAATATGCTCAATACAATGTAGATCTAATAAGATTTATTTAGAAATTACAACATAAAAATGTTGTAATATCACTACAAAAGTAGCTATTTGGTTTCGACCCAACCTGTCTCTTATCAAATGATGAGGTTTGTTTCAAGTTGAAGAGTTTTAAAAGGTTAACAACAAGCCAAGCCCACTTAATCAGGGAGGCATTGTTGCATAGACAGTGAGGACCAATCAGAATAAGGTGACTTCTAATTTGAAAAATATGACAGACTCACAAATACATTTTCGGGGGCATTTATATTCATATTTCATTAAAATGAGATCATCGTTATTAATCGACTATTAGATTCACCTTATTATTATTGTTAATTTTAAATTCTACGTTTAACAAATCATTAGATATAGATTATTAAAAAAATATCCAGATATTAAACGAGGAAAAGATATGAATTCACACATACAAACATCCACACATGGACAAATAGGCGAGTATACATACACTCCTGATCAAAATTTTAAGACCACTTAAAAATCTTTAAAAAGAAATATTTTTTATGGATAGATTTCAAACTCTTCCCACTTAAGGTTATCAATACTACAATCTAAAAGCTTATGGAAAAAAAGATATATTCCAAACATTTTATTTAGAAATTTACATTTTTATAAAATGAAGCGATTTTCACATGATCAAAATTATAAGACCAGAGACAAAAATTCTACGAAATTGTACAAAACATGTATGAAAAGTGTATGAAAACATTCAACAACCAAATTTAATAATGAGTTCTACCTCCACTGCTTTTGATGACTTCAAAAATTCTGTCGGGCATGCTAGAAATAAGCGTTTCCATTATGGTACGGGGGATGTTGCTCCAGATTCTGAAGATGGCTTCACGAAGTTCATTTTTTGTTGAATATTGTTTGCCATTTCGATAAACATCTCTTGTCATCCATCCTCAAACATTTTCAATTGGGTTCAAGTCTGGTGAGCATGCAGGATGTCCCAAGAGATGAACTCCATTTTCTTGTAGAAAGGTCAAGGTCCGTCTTGCAGCATAGATTGCAACATTATTCTGTTGGAATAACCATCCATCCACACACAAACGATGGCCCTCCATCATCAATGATGCTTTTTGTAGCATGCTAACATAACCAGCCACTGTTTGACAACCCTGCACCACCTGGAGCTCCATCGTCCCTCTGTAAGAAAAAACACCCCATACCATTAGGGACCCTCCACCACTATGACGTGTTGAGAAAATTTCAGGAGGCATGTTTTTGTTATGCCAATATCGTTGGAAGCCATCAGGACCATCAAGATTGAATTTTTTCTCATCAGAAAACAGAACTTTCTTCCACTTCTCAACGTCCCATGTTTGGTATTCACAACCAAACTTTAAGCGGTCCACCTTGTAACGTGGAAGCAGCCGAGGAATTTGTTTACGCTTTTTATTTACCATGCCTTTTTGTCGTAAGTGTCATCTGATGGTTACGGGACTGCAATCAGCATCTGTGACTGCCTTAATTTGACTAGAAGAAAGTCCCCCCTCTTTCATAAAAACCCGTCTTATTCTCTTACACAATGCAGGAGAAATTTTTTGGGACCTACCAGAGGATTTTGCTTTTCCATAATTCTCACTGTTCTTCAGAAAGTTGCAAATCACAGTTTTACTGCGATTTACCTTAGCTGTGATCGCCCGTGACAAACCTTGCTTATGGAATTCTAGAATTCGAGAACGCTCAACTTTGGTAAGTTTGTTTGCTTTAGGTATGGTAACACCTTTACGCAGTGATTCCTAATCTCTAACTGAACTAAAAACATTGGAATTACCATAGATCTAACAATTTATACCCCTGGTCTTATAATTTTGATCATGCGTAAATCGCTTCATTTTATAAAAATGTAAATTTCTAAATAAAATGTTTGGAATGTAGCTTTTTGTTTCCATAACCTTTTAGATTGTAGTATTGATAACCTTAAGTGGTAGGAGTTTCAAATCCATCTGTAAAAAAGATATTGTTTTTAAAGATTTTTAAGTGATCTTAAATTTTTCATCAGGAGTGTACATACACTGGCATACAGATACATATGCAGATTAATAAAAGCACGCACATATACATACACAAATTTCGAAATTTTGTATTTATAGACGGGTCAATTGCTAAATTTTAAAGCTAGGTTTGGAAAACGACTTTAAAGGCTACAATATTGGATACATGTAAGACCTAATTCGTAAGAGGACAAGAACCTTGAATGAATGAGGTCAGGGCAGACACAATCATATGTCAGTGCTTGAATGCATAAACAGAATTAAATATATATTCATGCAAATACACAAGCTAAAAACAAAAACGTACACGACTAAAAATTCCACAGTCCATCATATACAAAATAAAAAATATAACGACATACATGAAAATACTTATAAAAACGCCTGGCATAAACATACGCAAATAAGCGTAGGAATATTCAAAATCATATCATGTACCAAATACAGAAACAATGGAGTTTCTTTTAAACTTCTAAAACTCTTCAACTTGAAACAAGCCTCATCATTTCATAAAACGCAAGTAGTGTTGAAAATAAATAGCTACTTTTATACTGATATTATAGCATATTTATGTTATGATTTCTGAATATATATATATATATATATATATATATATATATTAAAAAAGGATTAATTCAATGATGTTGAATGGCCATTTCGATATGAAGATCCCCACGGGGGACGACACATCACCTCAGCAACAGAAAAAACCTTTCAGAAACTGGAGAAAAATTAGTCTACTTTTCCTTTTTAAATAGATTGCAAAGAAATTAAAAAATAAATAAATAATAAAATAAAATAAAATAAAATAAAAATAAAAATAAAGGGAAAGAAAAAGAAAAAGAAAAAGAAAACGAAAAAGAAAAAGAAAAAGATAGAATAAAATCAAATAAATAAGAAAAGAAAAAAAATTGACATCGTCTGGGTTCGCAAAAAAAAGGGAGAATGTAACTAAAAATTAACAGACAGCCGTGTTAAATCGACCTAAGTTTAAGCAACACGGAAGAAAGTTGGTAAGAGAGATAAAAGAAGGAAGGGAGGGAAAAAGAAAGAAACTAAAGAAAAAAAAATTTTAAATATTACAGACGCTGGACAAATTCAAAAACCTAATTTCCCCAAAACGTTGAAGTATTAGAAAAAGGCCTTTACTAAAAAAAAAAAAAAAAAAAATTAATTACAATTATTATATACATACCTATAGAAGTACACACATACATACATATATATAGACACACAATTCTACGAATAAGAATACATATATACATACACATACACACACATACATTCAATTTATTACACACTTATATACATATACATAAATTTATACATAAATTGAATGTATGTGTGTGTATGTGTATGTATATATGTATTCTTATTCGTAGAATTGTGTGTATATATATGTATGTATGTGTGTACTTCTATAGGTATGTATATAATAATTGTAATTAATTTTTTTTTTTTACCTAGTGTTGTCTTTATTTAGTTTAATTTCAAATGACCTAATTTTTTTAAAAATAATTTTATTTTAAATCCTATATCTTTTTATTCCCTTTTATTAATAATTATGCCTTTTTAAGTAAAAGCCTTTTTCTAATACTTCAACGTTTTGGGGAAATTAGGTTTTTGAATTTGTCCAGCGTCTGTAATATTTAAAAAAATTTTTTTCTTTAGTTTCTTTCTTTTTCCCTCCCTTCCTTCTTTTATCTCTCTTACCACCTTTCTTCCGTGTTGCTTAAACTTAGGTCGATTTAACACGGCTGTCTGTTAATTTTTAGTTACATTCTCCCTTTTTTTTGCGAACCCAGACGATGTCAATTTTTTTTCTTTTCTTATTTATTTGATTTTATTCTCTTTTTCTTTTTCTTTTTCTTTTTCGTTTTCTTTTTCGTTTTCTTTTTCTTTTTCTTTTTCTTTTTTCTTTTTCGTTTTCTTTTTCGTTTTCGTTTTCTTTTTCTTTTTCGTTTTCTTTTTTCTTTTTCGTTTTCTTTTTCTTTTTCTTTTTCTTTTTCTTTTATTTTATTTTATTATTTATTTATTTTTTAATTTCTTTGCAATCTATTTAAAAAGGAAAAGTAGACTAATTTTTCTCCAGTTTCTGAAAGGTTTTTTCTGTTGCTGAGGTGATGTGTCGTCCCCCGTGGGGATCTTCATATTGAAATGGCCATTCAACATCTTTGAATTAATCCTTTTTTAATATATATTTGCTCTGTAATATTTTATTACATGGAGCTCTCTTCCTGTATCATTTTTTAATATTAAAATAAATTTTTAATATTAATTAGGATCGGGTTTTTTGGAATTTACCTTCCTGCTTTTTTCCCTTGGATTGAAGTATCTGAATTAATATATATATATATATATATATATATATATATATATATATATATATATATAATCAGTTTTTGGTCGTAATTGAATTATACCAGTCCGCAGTTATTTTCATAAGTGCTCAATATATATATAGTCATTCCACTTGAGGTCTGTTGTAAGAGTTAACCCGAGGAGGCGCAGTGTTTTGCTTTTCAGGGAGACTAGCCCGATCCATGCTAATAGGGGTAGGAGCGCTTTTATCTGATGGTTAACAGATAGCAGCTTCGTTTTGGAAGAATTAAAATTCACAAGCCATTTCTTACCCCAGTCCGCCAAGGATTGGAGGTCCTTTTCAAGCTCGGCAGAGAGTTTTGTTGTGATTGAGGCGAGAGTAAAACGTAGTGTCGTCAGCTTATATGTCTACTTGGGATCTTATTACATCTGGGAGATCGTTAACGTAGATAAGGAAAAGCATAGGACCTAGAATAGAGCCTTGACGGACACCCGCGTTCGTATGATAGCATTGAGAGGCATGTCCGTTCATTAATACCTTCATTGTGTGATTTGAAAGGAATGACTGGATATGGTCAAGCAATTCTTATATCTGTTTTCAAATATACATTTTTATACCTCCCAAATTTTTTTCTTTGTTCATTTGTATTATGTTCCTCTGCTTTGTAAATAATCCATTATAACCCTTGTTTTACAAAGTATGTCATGTAGGCATTTGTTTTTGTCCCTGCAGTTAGATCATTTGCTAGTGATATTATGTTCCACGTTAATTTTTTAATTTCCGGCGTTTTGTATTTTATTGTAAATGTCTAAATTACTACTACAGCTATAACTAAATTTGATTGAATTTCTATTGAATATTTATTTTAATTCTGAGTTTTTTTTAGCTAGGGTTTAATAATTAATTTAAAAAAATATTCACCCTATTTTGAATTTTACTTTTAAGTATTTGAATTAATTGAAGTATTTTTTTCTGTTTCTAGTTTTATTTTTCATTTGTTTGTTTGTATATTCTAATTTGCTTTTATGGCCACTTTCATTTAAGGCCCTTTCATTATCTTTTTTCTTTTCATCGTAGATTTTTGGTGAGAAGAATGTTTTGGTTAAATAAAGTGTTTACGTAATTTAACGCTCTTCTTTTGACCTAGGATTGAACAGACACACTTTTTTAAACACGATGTCTATAACATTGCGCTTGAATTTTTAGGGTAAATCTATACGCTCACTTTTAGTGGGTACCATTTGCGTTCATCTTAAGTGGATATCTATACTTGAATAGACGCAGTTTTTAAACACTAAGAAATATGCCGATAGGTTTGCGCGTTCAAATGACAATGTGAGCTCGACATGTGATTTGAACTTGCCTCCGCCTTACTAGTCGATAGGGTGAGTAAAGCACAGTTCCTCATTTAGGTCAAAAATAAATCCATTAATACTTTAGAAATGTCTTTAGGTACGTTTTGCATATGAAACTGAGAATGTGTTACCTAGAAAAATAATTTTAAGTAGGAAGTTAGCAGGGGATGTGCATTGTGGTGTAGTGCAGAACGACAAATCGGGGAGCCGAGTTTGAATTCTAGTTGAGATTCCTTGCATTCAGTCAGTTAAGTGCCATACGTGATACACGCTTGGGCGATCATGTCTCGAAAGAGACATGACTGAATGGGCAGATGATTATCCCGCAATAGTTGCTTTCTGTGGTAGACTGGTTGCCAGCCAAGACTATAGAACACAATCACTCTTTTTATTTAACCCATAACTGGAGGGAAGTGACGGATTAATACCTTTCCAAAGGGTATTTGCGCGTAGGTGAATGCAAGGAATTCAACTGGAATTCGAACTCGGCTCACCGATTTGTCGTTCCGAGTCGATATCCACTGCACCACAACGCACATCCACACGATGCATTCATAGCATTAATACCTTGGAAAGGTATTAATCCGTCTTTTCCCTCCAGTTATGGGTTAAATAATAAGACAGATTGGGTTCTTTAGCCTTGGTTGGCAACCATTCTACCGCAGAAAGCAATGGCAATCTACCGTCATGTCTCTTTCGAGACATGATCGCCCAAAGCGTTTACCACGTGTGGCACTTAACTCATTGACGAGTAGGGATGATATACACTTACATAAACATTGATACACTTTATTTTAGCAATACATATAAAACAGAGGTTTCTCATATAAATTGGGACGCCGATTTGATCCTTGGCGGAAAGCATATTTTCTTTAAGATTTTCGAATTCGCAGGAGGATAGTCAAACTACAAACTGTCTGAAATAAAGAAGAGATGCCTATTTCAAATATGAATATCTAGAATTATCTGAAGTATTAGACATTACGTCCTGTTTTCGTTAAGATTTTGCTATTAATATATGAAAATGCAACAGTTTAAAGTTTTAATATAGTGTAGCCATAGATAGCATCACTTCATGGTAACAGAGAATTTTGCACATTAAACTACTATTAGATCATACATATATATATATATAAACCAGAAAAAGGCCCCAAATATAAATCACACATATACCATAAACACACACACACACACGTGCACATACATGAACAAACAATAAAATTAATGACAGCAGCAACAACAGACAACCAGCCATGAATTACCACTCTTTGAAAAGCCAGGAACACACTCGGACAAACACACGCTTCTCTGCCATTCTGACGATGAGATTTTCATCTCGAAATATTAATAGGTAATACCCCAAAACTTCTTTACCTTCCTGTATTTTACTCAACGCATTGTGACAGCCTTCAAGACATAACCATATCTATATATATATATATATATATATATATATATATATATATATATATATAATCAGTCAGTTAAGGGCTATACATGATACACGCTTGCGCGATGATGTCTGGAAAGACACATGACTGACTGGCAAAAATGTGTTCGCAGTCGGTTGCCATTACTTTCTACGGTAAACAGGTTGCCAAGCAAGGTTATAAAAGCTGTCCTATTTTTTAACCCATAGGTAGAGGGGAAAAATTAATACGTCTCTTGTGCGTAAATGAAATTAAGTGGAATTCGAACTCTGCTCTTCGGTTTCTCGTTCAAAGCCGATATCCGCATCTCAACGCCCATTCCAAATACAAATATCCAGAATAATAATGGTTGAAGTCTTAAACATACATATTGTTTTTGTTTGTAATGTATTATTAATAATCGGGAACGTAACAGTTTAAATATAAATACAGTACAGCGATAAATATCAACACTTCATTATGACATGGGTTTATTACTTTAAACGATCACTCGGCCATATACATATGTGTATAAGTAAATTAAACTAGTGAGCCAACAAATCTACCAAGGTTTTCACCTAAGCGGATCTTCAGGGAAGCCAACCTTCCCTGAAGACCGTTTAGATGAAACCTTGGTAGGTTTGTTGGCTCACTAGGTTAATTTACTTATTCTGCCCTGCTTACGTATTGAGCGCTTTTTTGATATTGATTACTCGTCTCAGGTTTTTTCTTTAGGCTACGTACTGGCTCGGCTGATGTTCATGTGCTTAGTTCTTTCTTTTTTTTACAACCATTTTTTCCTTCCGCGTATATACGCGGAGGGTGCTTCGAAACGAGTATAGTGATAAGTTTGCATTTACATATGTGTATAATAAGCCGATTAATGAAAATTTGTAGACTAAAAAGACAACCAATATATAACAATATAGGCTTGATAATATTTATGATATATTAGCAGACCGGTAGCTTCACAAGAATCACAAGCCAAATTTCAAGAATTTGCTAAATCCGTAAACAAAAAAAACAAAAAAAATTCGGCTCGGCCATCAAAGAATATTTTATAATCAAATTGAGACATCCGTATAACTGATTCTTGTCCAAAATAAAAATTCCCGCTGAAAATCCTCTAAAGATTACTAGATGTGCCGTAATCGAGAAGAAAGTCGCAAAGCAGATAAGCCAAATCTCTGTAAGAGAGACATGCAAGCACGTGAAAGTTAATTCGAAAGAATTACCTTGAGTTTTGACATGAATGCGAAGAACGATTCAAAGAAAGCCTGAGTGACGTTGTGGGGCATTGGATATCGGCTCGGAACGAGAAATCGGGGGAGCCGAGTTCGAATTCCAGCTGAATTCCTTGCACTGACTTACTCAAAAATACCCTTAGGAAAGGTATTAATCAGTCGCTTCCCTCCAGTTATTGGTTAAATTACAAGACGAGTTGTGTGCCTTGGGTGGCACCCATTCTACCGCAGACAGCAATGGCAACCTACTGCGGGATAATCTTCTGCCAGTCAGTCATGTCTCTTTCGAGACATGATCGCCCAAGCGTGTATTACGTTTGACACTTAATTGACTGACGTGAATTTTAACAAACGAACAACACTACGAAAAACGATTCTGTGATTTGACTGTGTGAATTATTTCAAATAAATTTCATATGAGGTTCTACAAGGCCCACCATATTTTACTCTTTATAAAACAATATATTTTTTTCAATAATATTTGTTATTTAAAAAAATATTGTGTTACTAGCTGAACCCCTGATAAAATTCAAGGATCATGTAATATTATTTTTATGATTTTAAATAAAATTAGATGGATGTTGATTAAGTAAATAATATTGTTAGGTTATGCATATGTATCAATATGTTTTTATCATCCTAGTAATGACACCTGCACGTGACGTCACTCTTAATAGTGACACAAGTGCTAGTAATATTCTTTCAGCTAGCAGCAAGCCAGGAAGAAGGTTGTTCCCTTCTTCCTAGGCTTTTGACCTAGGCAAAATCTGCCAACCGCCATGTTCCGCTGGAACATGAAGCTCCTGTCGTCCCGTTTCAACTCAGATGAAGCTTGCTGCATTACTTTAGGATATAGATGAATTCAGCCCCTCCAATATCTGGAGTCAGAAAATTTAAGACTAATTCCTTTTTGTTCCTTCTGATACTTTGCTTTGCGTTGGACATAATAGATATGGATTTCTCCACGTGTAGACACTTGTTTTATGTATACGCATTATTTTTTTAAGTTATAAAAGTCTACGTGAGAACAGGATTCATTGATTGATACATTAATTTCATTTCTCCGTTCTGCCTTAACGTTACATGGTGACTCATCTTAATATTATTTACTAACCCACGTGGAACTAGAAATAAGATATATTCTCTTCATTAAAGAAAAATATGAAAATTCCCTTCACATACAAATTTTATTTGACGATCCCTATTCTCCTTCTTCTCCTCCTTTTTCGTCTTCTACTCCTCCTCCTTCTTTTTATTCTTCTTCTACTCCTCCTCCTTCTTTTTATCCTTCTTCTACTTCTCCTCCTTCTTTTTCTTCTTCTTCTTCTTTATATTCTTCTTCTACTCCTCCTCCTTCTTTTTATTCTTCTTCTACTTCTCCTACTTCTTCTTCCTCTTCTTCTTCTTCTTCTTCTTTTTCTTCTATTCCTCCTTCTTTTTCTTTTTCTTCTACTTCTCTTACTTCTTTTTCTTCTTCTTCTTCTTCTTTTTCTTCTTCTTCTACTCCTCCTCCTTCTTTTTATTCTTCTTCTACTTCTCCTCCTTCTTTTTATTCTTCTTCTACTTCTCCTCCTTCTTTTTATTCTTCTTCTACTTCTCCTCCTTCTTTTTATTCTTCTTCTACTTCTCCTCCTTCTTTTTATTCTTCTTCTACTTCTCCTCCTTCTTTTTATTCTTCTTCTACTTCTCCTCCTTCTTTTTATTCTTCTTCTACTTCTCCTCCTTCTTCTTCTTCTACTTCTCCTTCTTCTTCTTCTTCTTCTTCTTCTTCTTTCGTTAACTCCTCCTCCTCTTTTGTCTTCTCCTCTTCCGTCTTGTCTTCCTCCTCCTCCTCCTTCTTCTCATTGGTCTTCTTCTTCTCTTCCTTTTTCTTTTTCTTCGTCTTCTTTACTTCCACCTTCTCTTTTCTATTTTCTTAAGCGTTCTGACAGGAGATGGAAAGTGCAACACAGATATCCGAAGGCGAATTGGCATGGCAAAGGACGCGTTCCAGAAGCTGAGTAAAGTACTAACACAGGAAAATTTCACTAGAAACAAAGAAGAGAGTGCTGGATTGCTATGTGATGTCAGTTCTTCAATATGGCAGTGACTGCTGAACAATATCATCAAAAATACACCAGTCAATGGATATTATGACACAAAAAATCCTCATCATTGAATATTATTATAATTGTAAATCTGATCAATTTGTCCTGTTATTTAACCCATAATTGGAAAGAAGAGACGGATTAATACCTTTCCCAAGGATGTTTGCGCGTAATTGAATGCGATGAATTCAACTGGAATTCGAACTCGGCTCCCCGATTTCTCGTTCCGAGCCGATATCTACTGGACCACAACATAGCCTTGGCTGGCAACCAGGCTACCGCAGAAAGCAATGGCAAACTACTGCGGTATAATCTTCTGCCCAGTCAGTCATGTGTCTTTCGAGACATGATCGCCCGAGCGTGTTTCACGTGTGGCACTTAACTGAAGTCTGATCAATAAATATTCAAACAAATAATTGCGATTCTACTAATATTCTGAAAATAAATACCCTGATAAAAATAATATACAAATCGATACAGAAATCAAAATATATTCTAAGAATATATTCCTGATTAATTAGTAATGCGAAATTTAATAACCCAATCAATGGATATTCTAAGAAACAATATGGGCAATGAATATTCTGTTAATCAGTATACTGATCAATGAATATTCTAAAGATGTATGCCTTGATCAATGAATATTCGTATAAATCGATATCTTTGTCAATAAATAATCTGAAAAACAAATAGGGTGTACCTAAGACACAATCGAAACAGAAATTGAGATAATAAAGCGTAGTAGATTAAGGATAAAAGCTGTGCAAATCTTCTGAAACAGTTCCATTGTGTCAGTGATATGAAAGTCCCTGTTTAAGCTGTAGTTTTATGTTAGGCGGAAGTTCCGGACTGGTCAGCTATAATTGACCGGATGTTAGGATGACAGGAAGAATGTAATCGTACCACGAACGCATCATCTAATAGGTGGAAAGGCAAACGAAAACTAGGGACAAAGACGACGGCTCAACGTCATTATCACTGATCAAAAGTGTAGAAAGAATTCTTTGTAACGGTTCAGGCGTTGGTGTCGTCTTTATTAGCAGTTATCAAAAGCAACTATCATTTTGGCCGTTGTTTACAAACCTAGAAAATAAATTAGAAAATCTATGGCAATCTGTCTGCGCTTTAAGCGGCCCATAACTCATCTAAGAATTGAAATCAAAGCAACATTGGTGAAACTGTGTAATTGTTTTCTGCTTTCCTGTTAGGTGACATAATACTCTTAAAATCATGTATGTATCATTTCTATAGCCAGGAGTTGTGCAATTGGATTCAATAGAGAAAATTCTTCTATAAATAAAGCCACTGAAAGATACAGTAAAATAGTTTGGTAATAAGATTTAATAGGTTTAGTTTGAGTTTTGTTTAACGGCATATCAACCTCTGTGGGTTATTTAATGCCAAAAATGTGAGGTTTTAAGGTTTTTTTTTATGTTCGGTTATAGTGAGAAAGTTGATTTAGGCAGATTTTAATTATTTTTTTTTTAGAAAATTGAAAATGTCTTTTAGTTTTGTATTGAAAATATTATGGTAATAAGTTTTTTTAAAAAATGTATTGTTGGTTATATTTTTCTTCGAAAATATATTTTTACTACAAAAGTCTATTCTTATATTGCTATAAAAGTGCATTTTAATACGTTCATAGTGTTTTGATCCCAGTTTGGGTGTTAACTATTTTCCCATAGCTGGGACCCTAACAGGTGCTACCACTGCGGTCAGGGTGGACCTGAGAACAACATCAATTAAGAGGTAGTTCCATGCTCCTCACAAACTCCCAATAAGAGTCCTTGCTGCCGGATGCAGTTTACTGTCATAACCAGGACCGATTTAGTAGGCATTGCGAATATAATATTAATCAAATCAACCAAAGTTCAGTGGATAACTAAACTTATTTATAAATAGAACGCTGTCTGTCTGTGTGTGTGTGTCTGTGTGTGTGTGTGTGTTTCCGTTACCCATAGACTCCGAAACGGCTGAACCGATTTTCTTGAAAATTTACATCGTTGTACTATAAGCGATATCGATACCAGTAAATCAAAATTTGACTTAAATCCATTCATTTTTCTTTATTGGTTTTAAGTATTTCGTGCCAACGTTCAAAGGGTCTGAGCTCCAGGACCATGGATTAGTTTTAAAGCTTTCATTACACTCGAGTAACGCCGGGCTATACTGCTAGTATGATTATAAAAAAGAAAAGAAGAAAATTAATTCGAGGAGAGAGCCATGGGGATACCCATATTTTATACAAAATCGGGAAGAGTAGACATTCAAGACAATATCTCTTTTCGCGATTTGATAAGAAAGTTTGCGTCAAAGTAGAAATTCAACCGGAAACCGTATATTACTTCCCCTTGTGAAAATGGCCAATTTGCCAAACCCAGTCAAACGCCATTATTACAGGGATCAGAAAAAATTAATAAGTTACTTGTACATAGGAGTAGATAGACTAAACAAAACCATCGCCCGGTTCACACTCCACCCACATCTATTGAACAGGTTAAGAGGCTCATCCCTTTTTTCTTGTTTAGGATGCGGTTTCCGGTCTTCTCTTTTCCAATCTTTTTACTTTTCTTTTCTTTTTTTTTCAATTGGAGTAGATAGACTAAACTATCGCCCGGTTCACACTCCACCCACATCTATTGAACAGGTGAAGAGGTTCATCCCTTTTTTCTTGTTTAGGATGCGGTTTCCGGTTTTCTCTTTTCCAATCTTTTTACTTTTCTTTATTTTTTTTTCAATTGGAGTAGATAGACTAAACTATCGCCCGGTTCACACTCCACCCACATCTATTGAACAGGTTAAAAGGCTCATCCCTTTTTTCTTGTTTAGGATGCAGTTTCCGGTTTTCTCTTTTCCAATCTTTTCACTCTTTTCTTTATTTTTTTTTTCAATTGGAGTAGATAGACTAAACTATCGCCCGGTTCACACTCCACCCACGTCTATTGAACAGGTGAAGAGGCTCATCCCTTGTTCCCTGTTTAGGATGCGGTTTCCGGTTTTTTCTTTTCCATTTTTTTTACCCTTACGTAGCCCCCTGCGCATCAGTGGCGTTATCGCCTTGCTTGTGGTGATATGATTAAAAAAAAATAAAATTAGTTTAAACTATTTAAGCCACAATTTAGTATTTTATGATTGAGATGAAGAACTGAAAATAAGCTTCACTTAACGTTTAAATTAAGTAAAGCTTATGGTCAGATATCATTTTGATTATTATAAAATCAATGTTACGGCGATATAATCTATAGCAAACCTATGATCTCCTTATCTTTGTGTTTTTACATATGCTGATTATTTTGTCACCAGTTCATTGTTGTTCTTGATGAACTAGACTTTTATTTCACTACTTGATTCAAGGCTTGAACTTACTCAACTTTGACTTTCAGTAGCAAGAAAATATACGCTTAATAACACAAGTAACAGGAAGATGAAATAATAACATAAAAATTAACGTTCCACATTATTACTGCTCTCTAGTTTTCGCCCTGTTATATAGCTTTGAATGCGAGAATTATACACAGAAAAGATACTCGAGGCGACGGAAATATGGTTTATTCAGATAGATACCCAGTGTGCTTTAGACGAGCGAAGGTGGTTTATGGAAAATAAAATCATAAAGGAGCATTAGAATCAGTAAAAAACTGTTAAAATCTTTGTGCTATAAAATGGTAAAAAAAGGTCTTAAATAATTTGATCCTGACGGAACATATTGAAATAAATAGGTGAAGATGAAACTGCGAGTAAACTAGCTAATTTGATTTTGAGATCGTTGGCCAAACACGTACTGGGAGTGACAACAAAAATACAAGCATTACATAGAACTAAACGGATTATTATGTTCTAGAAAATGTCGAGAATGAACACGGCTCATAGAAAATTGTTTCATTAAATGAATTATCTTATTTATAAAATAATAGAATAGAAATTTTGCAAACGTTAAAATCTAATACTCTATCTGTCCTCTTGAATTCTAGTCACAGTGGACTATTTCCTCAATCTTGAATATATCTTATAATATTCTAAAACATATCCAAGCAGTTGAAATTGGATTGAAAATAGCGGCAGAGCATAACGTCAGTGTTCCATAAAAAATCACAAGAAACAGAATGATTAAATACTTCTTCTTCTTCTTCCATGTGCCCTGTCCCTTCAGGACATAGGCGATCATGGCCTTCCACTTTTCCCTATCCCTGATGGCTTTGAGCACGCCTTCTCCTGTTACACCATGCAAACATCGTTCTGTCATCTAAAAGTCCCTAATTCTAGAATATAAATGTACAGAAACTAGCATGGCCACAAAATGAGGGATCAGTTTATATATTGATTATAATATAAAATTGATCCCCCATTTTATACCCACATTATAATTTCTTATAAATAATTGGCATATATTTTTCTTCTATGTGCCCTGTCCATTCAGGACGTAGAAGATCATTGCTTTCCATGTTTCCCTATCCCTGGTGGCTCTGAGCACGTCTTCTCCTGTTACACCATGAGGTGCGTTCTAACATTGTTCTCGATTCGTTTTGGATATATTCAATGTACATTAACGTGATGTTTGTTGTAATTCTTAAATATGCTTCAGAGACCTCCATTTGCAGCGTTGATTCAAGATCTATCTGAGAATAAGGCTTTTAGGTCTTCAAGACAGTCTAAAAAAGTCTTGTTCTTCAATATGTATAGTTATCAGATCTTGTCTATTCTTTATCGCCCGCCGAAGCGTTAAAAAAGTTTTACGTTTGGTTTGAATTCCTCGGACAATATTAGGTAATATTCTACTTGTGTTCGAGCAAGGTGAGCTAATGTTATTACTAGATGTTAAAACTTAGTCGATCGTACACATTTGCTACATTCAGCATAAAAGAATACAAGTATATTCTTTTCTGCTGATTATATAAATATTTTTAAATATATAGTTTTTAGATCATAAAATCTTTGGCTGATAATTTGACTGTCAAATTTTAATGCTAGTTATTTTACTAGGAAAATGTAGTGTTGATTTTTATTTATTGGTTGGGGGTCACTATTTGCTCATAGCTGGAAATCAAACAAGTTCTAGTAGCATGGGCCAGTGTGGATCTGGAAACAACAGCATTACAGATATGTTTTTTAGTTAGTCATGAGCCATACATGATACACGCTTTGGGCGATCATGTCTCGAAAGAGACATGATTGACTGAGCAGAAGATTATCCCGCAGTATGTTGCCATTGCTTTCTGCGGTAGACTGGTTGCCAGCAATGATATAGAACCCAATCTATCCTGCCATTTAGCTCATAGCTGGAGTGAGAAGAGATGGATTATATCATTATATTAATAAGTAGTAATTAGTGGGGGATCAGTATATTACTTCATAACAATAGAAAACCGACCCACCACTTTATGCCCAGTAAAAGCTTTAATTTGTTCCAACTATTATGTTCAGTCAGTTAGTTAAGTGTCATACGTGATACACGCTTTGGGCGATCATGTCTCGAAAGAGACATAACTGACTGGGCAGAAGATTATCCCGCAGTAGATTGCAATTGCTTTTTGAGCTAGACCGGTTGCCAGCCGGTCTGTCCTTTTATTTAACCCATGACTGGAAGAAAGTGACGGATTAATAACTTTCCCAAGAGTATTTGTGCGTAAGTGAATGCAAGGAATTCAACTGAAATTTGAACTCGGCACCCCGATTTGTCGTTCTGAGTCGATATCTACTGTACCACAACGCACAACCTTTTACTCTTCTTAAAACTTATATCTGCTGATCAGGTGTCTTACTGCCTGATGTAGTTTATCGTAACGAACGAAGTATAGATAAGTTACAACACTTTCGTATAGTTGATAAGCTGCAGAGAAAAGGTTGTGCTAGCTGAAGGGGGTTGTTTCCCCCAACCCTGCCACCTGCTAGAAAACAAATATTAACCTAAAGCCTCCAGTAATGGTCTTTAATAATTCTATCAAATTGAGACATTCATATGGAATGTCATGCTTAATAAAACCTTTCAGAAATATCAAAACTCTTCGCTATGTTTAATCGATTCTTCTTCTTCTTCTTCTTCTTCTTCTTCTATATTCCTTGTCCTTTCAGTAGGTAAGCGATCATGGCTTTCCACGTCTACCTTTCCCTGGTGGCTCTTAGCACGCTTTCTCCTATAACACTACGCAAGCCACGCTCTGTCATGCACCTGCTCAGGTCCTTCAAATATGTTATCAACTGTTTTCATCTGTCTCTTTTTTCTTCTAAATAGCCTGTTAGTATTAGGTTCCCCAAGAACATCCTTCCTCATGTAGTTGTCTCTTCCTGATGCTCAATTTGTTTCCATCCTTTCCAAAAGCTCATCATTGCTCACATGCTCTTTCCATGATATCCGCAGCATCCTTCTCTAAACCCACATTTCAGTTGCTTCACGTTTTTCCTTAATCTTTGAAGATATTGTCCAACATCACATGGCAATCCAAAAAATATTTCTATCGCATTTAGCGTGATCTAAGCGAGGACTATTGTTCAGTTCGCAGAGTGCTATACTAGATAACATAAATCACATTAGTTGAGATCTGTCCAGTGCAACAACAACTAAAATAGAGCACACATGTAAATCGAAGGGAGAATATTGACATCATCAAATGCAGAAATTCCATACTAGCCCATGCAGAAGTCAAAGCAATAAGCTTCCATCAATTCTGAAAAGACAGATAATGACTATTTGACTTAAGAAATATGTTGATGTATAATACCTTGTTCTACAACAATGACGATTGTCTTCACGTATACATAAAAAAAATAAATTTATATATTTATTCTTCGTCAGTGGCGCTTCTGTAGAGTGGAGTGAAGCCAGATAGAATCACGCCCATATGAGGGAGTACGCTTTTATTCTAATCTCGTCTCTGCGTTATCGCTGTGTTCTCTCGGTGTTCTCATTTCGGAAAGAAAACTCCAAACTCATATAACGTGAAATTTTCTTGCATTTTTGCCTACTCACGTTTTCGTATAATTGTGTCATCTATGGCCATGCACATCTGTTAATCATCTTCATTGATAATTGCCTTTCAAATCGCCTGTTTTTATGTTAATGCTAATCACAATTTTGTCGTTCACTGTTTGTGCTTTCTGCCTTAGACATCGGTCATACTTTTCAAGGCCACTGCCTTTCATGTCCCTCATATTTCTGTCGGATCGCGGAAATATATTACACTATTTTACAGAAAATTGTTTTAAAAGAAACATTTTGTAAATTTCAACCGAAAACAGAAATTATCGTTCATTCAGTCAATGCTGGATGCGTAAAGAACTGAGTAATATTAACATCATTTACATTAGCATTAAGTATTAATATTTTGATTGTAACCCCCTACCATAAAGGAAATTTGAATGTGTATGTATTGAGTTTGAGTTTTCTTTAACAGCATATCAACCTCTGTGGGTTATTTATACCAATAATGTGAAGTTTTGAAGTAGTTTTTAATATTCGTTTATAAAGAGAAGGTTGATTTTGTCAGATTTTGATGAAAAAAAATATTTTTTATTTTAGAAAACTGAAGATATCTTCTAGTTTTGTATTCAAAAATGTATTTTTGATAATTTTTTCTTTCAAAACTCTATTGTTGACAATATTTTTCCTTAAAAAATGTATAATTTTCTATAGAAGTCTATTTTTATGTATATATTTCAATCATCATCAACTCACCCTTTTTGCACCCAATGGTGTATAGGGCAGTAACTTTTTGGTACTCTTTCTGTAACAAAGTGATTTTATGGAGCAGAGTTGTTAGCCCTGCGCCCAACCCCCAAACCTGGAAGACCAGTGGACCATTCTTGGTCCTTACGTTTACAGCGCCTGGTGTTCCTAAACGGTAACCCATCTAAGTATTGACCTGGTTCGGTATTGCTTAACTTCGGTGATCGGACGAGAATCAGTGTATTGAACACGATATAGAAGTAGACATATATTTCAATAAATGTTTGTTTTTATAATTTCATAGTGTTTTCACCCCAGTTTGATGTTAACTATTTGCCTATAACTGGGACCCTAACAGGTGCTACCACTGTGGATTAGTGTGGTCCTGTGAACAACAGCAATTAAGAGGTGGTTCCATTCTTCTGACAACCTACCAATCAGAGGGCTTGCAGTTGGATGCAGTTTACCCACATACCCAGGACCCCAGTCAGTCAGTTAAGTGCCATACGTAATACACGCTTGGGCGATCATGTCTCGAAAGTGACATGACTGACTGGGCAGAAGATTATCCCGCAGTAGGTTGCCATTGCTTTCTGCGGTAGACTGGTTGCCGACCAAGGCTACAGAACCCAATCTGTCCTGCTATTTAACCCATAACTGGAAGGAAGTGACGGATTAATACCTTTCCCAAGGGTATTTGCGCGTAAGTGAATGCAACGAATTCAACTGGAATTTGAACTCGGCTCCCCGATTTCTCGTTCCGAGCCGTTATCCACTGCACCACAAGTAAAAAACATATTGATATTGTAAGTAAATGGTAACTAAATTGACAATTATAATCCGAACGCTTCTAAAATTAACTGCTCTCTATTAATCCCCTGAGAGAACCTACTCTGCCGTCCATCAGCATGGCTCATACTGACCATCAGGAGAGTGACTCCTTACGCCTCCTTCGACTAAGATTATTGGCTGAGATAAAGTGAAAAGGCTATACGGAATTTTTGGCTAGGTCGCTAGGGTCTGTCATACATATGTATATGTCTACTATCTGCCCATGCTGAGAATATTACTGCCACATTTCTTCCAGTGTTCCTACAGGGGCCCGACAATATTTTTCGGACACTTTAGTATTCGACTTTCCGAGTACCATAGAGTGGCGAAATTCCTTCAATAGAATAGCATAAACATATGAAAACAATACCTGTAATAAAAATGGAAGACAATCGATTATGTAAGGAAAAATATTTATTTTTCATCACTTTTTACAAAACACACGCGACATTATTTTTCGGACATCGTTGAAAAACTGTTAATAGTCTGTAATATCACCTTTCTTCTCAATAACTTTTATCAATCTCTCTTCATAATGATCAAACATATGCACAATAACATCTCTACGTGTTTCTATTAGTTGTTTTTTGGCATCTAGTATCCGTTCCCATAGTTGAGCCTCTTTCCTTATTTCAGGTCCATCATAGACAAGTTGCGCAAGCATTTCCAAAACATTTTCTATTAAATTTAAATCTGGGCTTTTTGCAGGCCATTCCAAAGTAGTCATATTCACTTTAGCCACCCATTCTTTCATGAGTTTTGACACATGGATGCTGCAATTGTCTTGCTGTAGAACGAAATCATTCCCTATCTCTCTTCTTATCCTTGGTAGGGCTTTCTCGTCCAGCAACTGTTTGTAGCTTTCGCTGTTCTGTCGTCCTTTCAGCCTCTCCAACCATATATTTCCATTAGCAAAGATCATACCCCAAACCATAACTCCTCCTCCTCCCATCTGTCGTTTGTTCAGTACAGCAGGCTCACCCCTTCTCGACCAAGTACACCATCCATCGGGCCCATCAAACTTGAAACGTTTCTCATCAGTAAATATAACCTTCTTAAAGTCAACATGCTTTGTTAACCACCTTTTAACACACTCCAGTCTTGCTCCCTTGTGTTTCTTTGTTAGTGTAATTTTTTTTCTTAGCCTTTGCATACTTCAAACCAATCCTATGCAGCGTTCTTTGTACTGTTCGGGCGTTTACATCCAATTCACATTTTTCCTGTAACTTTTTCTCCAGATGTCAAAAGCCGTGTCACGGTCCTCTTCATTCTCCTTTCAGTCCTCTTGCCAAATGATCTTTTCCGGCCTCTCTTCTTTTTTCGCTCGGAGTTTGACTTCAGCATGTATTCGACCGTTGATTTCGACAGCTTCAAATCCATGGCGATCCTTCTGATGTTGAGGCCATCATCCCGGTTCTTCCGTGCCAAACAAACGACTTCTTTTGAATGCATTTTACCTCATTAAACTTAATGGTTTTGCCAGTAAAATAGAACAGATAATTGATTCTAATGCTGACAGCTAAGTGTACAAGCAGAAAATTTGCATACAGCAACATATACATGAACTTAGCTCTTAATAAAATAGGATTTTTTGTGATGTCCGAAAAATAGTGTCGCGCAAATTTTCGCAAAAATCACAAAAAACAAAATTATCAAAGCCAAACTAAAAAAATGATTACACTAGTAGTGGATTTTCACTCCTCAACTACGTACTTACAATCTCAAAAGATTTTTGGCACTAGTAACCACCTTGAAGTACTTTTTTCAAAGTGTCCGAAAAATATTGTTGGGCCCCTGTAATTTCTTTCTAGATCTCCTTGATAAAATCCAACGAATCAGAAATATTATTGGCTCCGATCTGCCGATCAGTGTCAGTCATTTTCCCATTAACGTTATTGTTCAGGATGAGCTATTTTCTATTGTGACTAGATTTTTTAATTTAATCCGTCGCTTCTCCCTTCAGATATAGGTTGAAGTGAATTTTGTTTAATGGCATATCAACCTCTGTGGGTTATTTAATGCCAAAAATGTGAGGCTTTAAGATATTTTTTAATGTTCGGTTATAGTGAGAAGGTTGATTTAGTCAGATTTTAATGAAGATTTTTTGTTTTTATGCTTTTTTATTTAAGAAAACTAAAAATTTCTTCTAGTTTTGTATTCAAAAATGTTTTCCTGAGAATAATTTTTTCCTTTAAAAAAGTGTTATGGTAATAATTTTTTCATCAAAAATGTATTGTTGGTAATATTTTCCCTTTAAAAATCTTTATTTTTTTATAACAATCTATTTGTATGTACATATTTCTATAAAAGTGTATTTTTTATACTTTCATAGTTTACTTTAAGTTGTGGTTCCATGCTCCTCATAACCTCCCAATCAGAGGACTTGCTGCCGGATACAGTATACCGAATTCCCAGGAACCAGCTGTAGGTTGAATAGCAGGACAGATTAGGTTCTATATCCTTGGTTGGCAACCAGTCTACCACAGAAAGTAATAGCAACCTATGTGGGAAAATATTCGGTTTGATTATTCAATCGTGTATCACGTATGGCGGGATGTGCGTTGTTGTACAGTGGATATCGGCTCGGAACGAGAAACCGGGGAGCCGAGTTCGAATTCCAGTTGATTCCATTGTATTCACTTACACGCAAATACCCTTGGTAAAGGTATTAATCCGTCTCTTCCTTCCAGTTATGGGTTAAATAGCAGGAGAGATTGGGTTCTATAGCTTTGGTCGGCAACCAGTCTACCGCAGAAAGCCATGGCAACCTACTGCGGGATAATCTTCTGCCCAGTCAGTCATGTCTCTTTCGAGATATGATCGCCCAAGCGTGTATCACGTATGGCACTTAACTGACTGAATATAATAGTTGGAAACATGAATAAGGCTTCTACTGGGCATAAAGTGGGGGATCAGTTTTATATTGTTATGACCTAGCAAACTGATCCCCCACTTATTACTACTTAATTATATAATATATTTCTTCCTCCTCTAGCTATGAGTCAAATAACAGGACAGACTTAGCTGGCAACCAGTCTACCGCAGAAAGCCATGGCAACCTACTGCGGGATAATCTTCTGCCCAGTCAGTCATGTCTCTTTCGAGACATGATCGCCCAAGCGTGTATCACGTATGCCACTTCCCTGACTGAGTAGATTAGCAACAAAGTCACAAGAAACTATTCGTTGAGCTGGTTAGATTTAACTGTAAATTTTATTTTAACAGATTCTATTCACGCACTACTTATGGATCTTCTTTACGGTTCCATAGTTTCCACAAAAATTTAATCTGCAAAAGTTCCCTTCTACAATTTCGTAGCAATAATTTTGTTTCTGACTCATCCATACCCGGTAATTCCTTGCGTGAACTCCATTTAAAAAACAAAAAACAAAGACAGTTGAAATTTCTGAGGCACGTAAAGAGTAAAGACGCTGTGCTGATATTTAACACTCACATAACATGTTGGATAAAGTTGGTGAAGAAAGTAACCTAACTCACTCATTTTTTGGGGTCGGGGGATGAATGATGCTGTTAGAAATGAAAAGGACTGCTGAAGAGTAAAACGTCTCTTAGTAATATATGAGAAATTGTAAATATATAAATGTGCGTTGTGATGCAGTGGATATCGTCTCGGAACGACAAACCGGGGAGCCGAGTTCAAATTCCAACTGAATTCATTGCATTCACTTAAGCACAAATACCCTTGAGAAATGTATTAATCCATTTCTTCTTTTCAGTTATGGATTAAATAATAGGACAGATTGGGTTCTGTAGCCTTGGTCGGCAACCAGTCTACCGCAGAAAGCAATGGCATCCTACTGCGAAATAATCCTCTATCCAGTCACTCATGTCTCTTAGAAACAAAGCGTGCATCTTAACTGACTGTTATAAATATGGCGGATGTTCGTTGTGATGCGGTGGATATCGATTCAGAATGAGAAATTTCAGAACTGAGTTCGAACTCCAGGTGAAATCGTTGCATTCACTTCCCCTCAAATACTTTTGGGAACGTTATTAATCCATCGCTTCTCCCTCCAGCTATGGGCTAAATAGCAGGACAGTTTGAGTTCCATAACCTTGTCTTTTACCTAATCAGTCATGTTTTTTCGAGGCACGATCGCTCAAGCGTGTATCACGTATGGCATTTAATAGGAAATATCAAAATCCAAAGCATGCATAAAGTTTTTCCTAATAAAGAACTCGTTTGTCTGAATTTTAAAAAGACAAAAAGAGAAATATGCTAAAAAGCCAGTGTCTTAATGAAACCTCAGTTACAGCCAAATATATTTTTGCATTAGCAGTCACACCTGAACGAATATCTATGAAAAATACAAACTTATACACGCATAATATATATATATAGTCATCCGCAGATAGATCTGTTTTGCTGTATCACAGCTCATCAGTACAGTTAGACTCCGATTGCTTTTAACCCAGGATTGAAACCCGACCGAAGTAGCGTCAGACAGTGATTCTACCTCTGGGCCATGGGCACACGGTAGAAGAGGACAGATTTTTAGCATGTATATTATCATTATACACGCTCAATAGCCAGAGTGCTCTCATTATAGTCATCCACACACAGATCTGTTTCGATGTATCACAGCTCATCCGTACGGTTAGACACCCCGATTACTTTTTACCCAGAATTAAATCCCGACCCAATTGGCGTCAGTCGGCGATTCTACCTCTGAACTACGGTCGCTCAGTAGAAGGACATATATATATATATATATATATATATATATATATAAAGAAGGAATTCACATTCTTCAGTTTGATAATTGAGATTTTTACACGTCAAAAGTGTACGGCCCCATTAGCGACCGACACATAAAACAGGCCCCAAAATACTACAGAAATGCATGATCAAAAGAATAATTTACTTTTAATTTTATAAATATATTTTATCCATTCTGATAGTAAAGTTAAATTCTATTAGGGCTCTGAAAATTCCGATACTGCTATCATCTAATGACATTAATAAATATCAAATACAGTAACAGCACTGCCCTTTCAATATAACCCTGTTATAACATATCTCGTCGCGTAAACCAAAATCTTATAATTATAAAAGCAAATAGATGTAATTTATGTCTTTAAAATGTTATATTAAAACTCTTAAAGAACATTAAAAGAAGTGATATAATTAGATGGAAACATAGAAATAAATATTTGCTCAAATACGGTGACCCAGAATAATATGACTTTTTCTACATAGACCATTTCATAATTATTATTATTAATATTAATGTTTTCCCCGAAGATAATTATGACCGGTAGTATATATATATATATATATATATATATATATATATATATATATAACATCGTAATGACATACCTAGTTATATTAGAGACACTACTGACATTCTCAACAAATTACAAAACATTAATTTAGTCCTAGGTGATAATATCCTAGTAACGATGGATGTTACGTTTCTGTACACGAACTTTCCACATGTTGAAGGAGTATCACCTTGCCATGAGTTCCTTAAAAGCAAACTACCTAACAACCAAATCACAGATTTATGCCAATTAATAAATTTCATCTTAACGCACAATAATTTTAAATTCAACAACAAACACTATTTACAGATTAGTGGCACAGAAATAGGCACCAAAGTGGCACCTAGTTATGCCAATATCTTTATGCATATTTTAGAAAAAAAGATACTAGACAGTTCACAATACAAACCATCACATTATTTTAGATACATTGATGATATTTTCTTAATATGGACTCATGGATTAGGAAAATTAAAAAACGTCTTTACTTTCTGCAACAACTTCCAAATTACAATCAAATTTACCATGGAACACTCATACACATCCGTCCCTTTCTTAGACGTCATGGTAAAATTAAATAAACATACACTTTCCACCAGTCTATACAACAAACCCACAAACCAACATAAATTCCTACACTTTAACAGCTGTCACCCCTCAAATTAAAAAAATCTATCGTATACAGCTCATTTATTAGAATAAAATGCATATGCTCAGACCATCCAGATTTTCTAAAGAACATTAACAACCTAACAAAACAGTTTCTAAAATGTAAATATCCAATAAAAATAATAAAGGAAGCACTACATAAAACCATCCACATAGATCGTAGCACACTTCTCACATACAAAAAACGAAAAGATAACAACCGAATTCCCATGGTTTTTAACCATAATCAATATTCCTACACACTTATCAAAAATGTAAAAAATGATTACAGGAACCTCCAATCAAACAAAACCATCAAAGACCTTTCCGATAAACCACCCATAAATGCAAAGAAACAAACACCCAACCTATCAACTATCCTCACTTCTAACAAATATTTAAATAATACAAACCTATCAGGGAATTTAAAATGTGGGAAGCCTCGCTGTTTAATTTGTAAACATTTAATAACAGACAAAACATTCTCTGTACCCAACACCAAAATAAAATTACACCCACCAAACCTTACTTGTGACAGCGAAAACATCATATAGTTTCTCTTCTGCTCAATTTGCCCCAACAGTGGATATATCGGCGAATCCGGTAATAGCTTTAGATTTCGCTTCAATAATCACAAACTAAATATACGACAAAAAATGTATACTCCCCAATTGCAGCCCATTTTAATCAACCTGATCATACTTTAGAAAATTGCAAATGTTTACTAATATACTCCAATTTTAGTTCTACATACACACGCAGAAAAAAAGAAAAATACTGGATTTTAAAATTAAATACACACAAGCTAGGGTTAAATAGGGACTTAGGTGTGTTAAATCTTTACAAATGTTTCAATAGCTAAAATTTTTTTTTTCAGATATTCCAAGAAATTTTTATCTAAAACAAACAGACTTTCTCTACGGACGTGCCGCATGTTGTGAACAAACACACCACGTGATGTAAACACAAAAAAATATTCGGACGCTATCGTGAAAGACGTTTCTAATTCAAATTTAAAAATCACTTGTTTCTGATGAAGGACCGAGAGCGGTCTGAAATATAAAATACAATAATAAAAATATACAAATACTGTCCAAAAAAAGTACATTTTTAAATTCAAAACTTTTTATTAATATTCTTTCCTATATATATATATATATATACTACCGAAGAGAACCAATAGTTTTGTAATTCTGCGATCTCTGGCATTTTCTATTTTTATAAAAGTGCTCAATACAATAAATATTGTAGAGCATAATATAATCATATAATTAGAATTGTTTTTTAATTAAGAATAGATAGCAAAAAATGATCAAACATTGCCTGATGACGAGTTGGAAATCTCGAAACAGAAATTTTCATGTCGCAATGTATTTATAATTAGAAACCAAATTTAATTATATATATATATATATATATATATATATATATATATATTATTGTAGGCACAAAATTTTTAATGGCAAGAGAGAAAGTCAATTTCATACTTGCAGGCATTTATACAGGATGTAATAACAATAGATGGAATATTGTTATTCTATCATCTATATATATATCTAAATATATATATTTAATGCCTGCAAATATGAAATTAACTTTGTTTCTTGTCATATATATATATATATATATATATATATATATATATATATATATATTGGCTGCTTCTCGTTTTCGACGTATGTGAGTCAAGCAGCTCAGTCCTTACAACCAACTGCCATACTACTCGCACATTATGGCAGTGTGCAGGACCAAGAACAGTTTTGGGATGATTGGAATACAGAAAACTTATGTACAGTTGATTTTCTAAGCACCGCACAAGGCCGAAAGTATAGGGTACCCAGTGAGGATCGAATTCACTACTAAGATGTAATAGGCGATAGCAAGACAAGATTTATAACCATTACACCACGTTGGGGTACCCAAAGAAATTATGTACAGTATGCTACAAGTTCTCAATTTAACTCGCAACTGGAATTTCAATTAAGAGTTTCACTTCTAGTCCGGTTGCCACTCAAGACTATAATACCTTGATTTTCGTTTGCTATTTGCACAAACCTGAGAGAGAATAGATGGATTAATACCTTTTCTTAGCTTATTATGGCGGAAGTGAATGCAATCATTCACTTCCGCCATATGTGAGTTGTGGTGCAGTGGATATCGACTCGGAACGGCAAATCGGGAAGCCGAGTTCGAATTCCAGTTGAATTCCTTGGATTCACTTGCGCACAAATACCCTTGGGAGAGGCATTAATCCGTCTCTTCCCTCCAGTTATGGGTTAAATAATAGGACAGATTGGGTTCTATAGCCTTGGTCGGCAATCAATCTACCGCAGAAAGCAATGGCAACCTGCCTATGTCAGTCATGCTTCTTTCGAGACATGATCGCCCAAGAATGTATCACGTATGGCACTTAACTGACTGACTGAATGCAATCAACTCGACAGTAATTTGAACTCGGCTCTCCGATTCTTCAATCCGAACTGCTATCCATTATCCCCTCGTTTTTAAATCTTTTATCTCGTTGTTTCTTTCTCTCTCTCTCTCTCTCGCTCTCTCTCTCGCTCTCTCATACACACACACAGACACACAAACACACAAACAAGCATACACACACAGAAAGAGAAATACTATATATAACAAACGCTTGTGTATGCATATCTGTTGTTGCATTTCTATAACCATGTGTTTTTGTGCAGGCGTTTTTTACGGGGGTGTATGCGAGAATTTTTCAGAGCTTGTTCGCAAAAATCTGCAGCTAAAATAAATTTCTGCCCTGAGCAATCAGCGTGTACTATTTTTTTTTTTAATATTCAACACGATTTCCATCTACGTTTAAATCACGAACCGAAGTGTTGTAAGAAGACGCAAGACCTTGGTGAGGTGCATTTAATATGGCTGCCTGCCATAGAACACTCGAAGCTTCGTCATGTTCACACTTCGTTACAAATGATTAATCACAACTATAAGTACAAATTCGATTTATCTTATCATTTTTCGTTTACTTTTTTCTTTTTCGTTTTCATTTTTTGGTTCTCCGGTTTTGTCTTTTATCAGATTTTCTTACGATGCGAGCTTATCTACATTTAAATCATTACTGATCTTTTTTTCCCCCTTTCCTGCATTATCGTTCAGTTTTATTTTGTTTTTTTACTTTTTTATTTTTATTTTTTTTTTGTAGCGTGGAATCTACTGGTAGATGTTGGAAAAAGATTTTCTTTTAGAAATCGTTCTTCTCGAACTACTTTTCTGCTTTGTATCAGTGAAATATTTTATATCTTATACATTATCTGATCGAGGTGCGTTTTTCTTTACAAAGGAAATCAAATCTGCCAAACATTTCAACGTTATAAAGAATACGCACGCACCTGATGCAGCATCTACGCCTTTGCATATTTGCTTACAGACAGACTAAATGCACATAACATGAATAACCATAATATGATATTTGTACAGCCGATGAAATCAGATCTTCTAAAAGTTACAACCGTGGAAAGAAAATTGCGCATGCGTGATCAAACATTTCCACACGCACATTTTCATACGAATATACGTTTATCTAAACTCAATAACAGTTATATACTAGCACCGAAATATAACAAATAATCATGGAGGACTGTAAAGCACAAACAAGTTTCTTTCTATGCGCTGTCTCATTTAGAACGTGGCTCTCCATAGCATCTTTTCTCTGTAAGTCTTCTTAAATTTTATCTTTTAGCTATATTTATTAAGGGGACCTTGATGATGCTTGTTAAATTGTCCTTGTGCCAAACACGTCCGAAGTCCCCACAATTGAAATATCAGAACCCTGAAGGCTGGATGTTAAATTGTGAAAAAACAGAATATTTCTTATGTACATTAAAGCAACGATCTTTTTACAGAATTACAAAATTGTAAGAAAAGAAATATAAGTGAAATTTGGTTAACTGAACACGTTAACAGATCTGGGAGACGGAAACTGTTCATTGAGAAAATGTATGCAGCTTTGTTTTTAAAATTGTTCAAAGAGTAAGTATTTAAAACTAGCAGTATAGCCCGGGCGTTGCTCGGGTGTAATGAAAGCTTAAAACTAATCCATGGTCCTGGAGCTCAGACACATCCTAAAGAATGTTTGTGTGAAGTTTGGTGAGAATCGGATAAAAATTGTGGATTTGTATAAAGGACATACAGGTAGATAAACAGATACACACACAAACATCTTGCTTATATATATATATATTATCGATTTCTGCATTATTTTAAGAACTGCAACCTTGAAACTTCTGAATATCCTTTCTTATATCTTTGTCTATGAGTGTATCAAATTTGATTAAAGTCGGACCACTCCTTCTATAACCCGATTTTTTCGATTATCGATTTTCGATATTTATCGGGGTCCCTCGGCACAAAACCTTGCTAAGAACACTCGCAGACGCTTATAGTACAACTGTGTAAATTTTCAAGAAAATCGGTTCAGTCGTTTCGGAGTCTATAGGTAACGGACACACACACATACACACACAGACACATACACACACAGAGACAAAGTTTCATTTATAAATAAGTTTTGATGTCCAGTTCATGGTTCGAACTGTTGCTTTTATTTTTTTTAATGTTATTTTCACTCTAATTTCCAGAGTTTATCCGCGAGGTAAGTGTATGAGAAACCGTTTTTTTTTTCTTTTTTGTTCACTCTTCTTCCTCTGTCCTCTCTTTGATTGGTTTTTTATTATTATTTTTATTTTTTTCTTACTTTTTGGACGTTATTCTCCGTTTTGAATTTAACTAAGTTAAGACTTAGTTAACTCGCCACCCCTAATTTCTTTTTTAATTGGAGTAGATAGACCATACTATCGCCCGTTTGACACTCCTCCCACGTCTATTGAACAGGGGTAGAGGCTCGCCCCTTGTTCCCTGTTTAGGATGTGGTCTCCGGCTTCTCTTCTCTCACTTCTGACCTTAGTATTGGTGCTTCCGTGATTTTTCTGCGATCTGTCTGGTTGGTGGCAACAGCTCATCATTGTGAGGGTACCGGTTTGGCAGTTTGCTGGTTGCTGCTTCCGACTGGTAGTTACGAGCCCTAACTTTTGTGTAGCGTCAAGAGCGGCTGCTCTGATCAACAGTTGTATAATATCGGGGTTCTTGTAGTGCCATGTCGCGCATGGATAGGTGTCCCTGCAAACGCTTTCGGTGTGCAACCCTGAGGCCACACCTTGTTACAGCCGTAGCCACTTTCCCTCCCAGCACAGATCGTGGATAATGACCGCCTGTATCCTCTACTCTAGGTCCCTGTCTATAAACAAAAACATATGACGAACAAAAGCAGAAACAACCCTAAACCAGCTAAAATCAAACCACCTAAAGCCCTTAACCTTTCCTTCACTAATATCCGGGGCATTCGTGCTAACTTTCCTAGCGTAGAAGATTTCCTTCATGAAAAGTCCCCGGACATCCTAGCGCTTTGCGAAACTAACCTCAACTCTTCTATTCCTTCCTCTGACCTCTTCATCCCTGGCTATCTCCCCATCTTAAGGAAGGATTCAACTGTCAACATGCATGGGCTGGGGACCTACGTCAGCGAACACCTCCCCATAGCTAGTGTGGCTTCACTTGAATCTGCTGCCCATCAATATGTATGTCTCCGTCCGTCTCTCCTCAGTTCGATTAGTTATCTATTCTTTCTGTACCGTTCTCCCTCCTCTCCTGATTACTCACTTCTAGATAGCAGTTCTGACAACATTGATAAGACTATTTCCTGCCACCCATTCGCTCACATATTTGAATTCGATGATCTCAACGCCCATCACTCTGAGTGGCTTAAAGACTCTTACTGACCTAGCGGGCGTCCACACCATGAACCTCGTTATTTCTCAATCCATAACACAAGTGGTAGACTTCCCCACTCGCTTCACAAGTACTCCCTTCGAACACGCCTCACTACTAGATATATGTTTTACCTCTGCCCCTGATGCCTGTCAAGTCTCGCAGCTTTGCCCGCTCGGCAACTCCGACTACGCTGTTGTCTCTCTCAGTATTTCTTTCCACTCTCACTCCCCTCAGGATCCTCCTACCTATAGGACCTCCTAACGCTACCAAAAAGCTGACTGGGATGCATTTCGCGATTACCTCTGCGACGTCCCTTGGCGAAAAGTGTTCGATCTCCCAGTTGATGACTGTGCTTCTGAGGTCTCGTCATGGGTGAAAGTTGGCATTGATGCCTTCATACCCACCAGGAAGTATTGCCTAAAACCTCACTCCTCTCCGTCGGTCTCTCCTGTTTGTTCGACCGCCATTGCCCACAGGAAACATTACTTCCTACTATTCAGGAGCCAGTCATCTGATCACAATAGGCGCCTATTCACGTCTGCTCGCAATACGTCTGCTCGCAATAAGTGCAAGAGAATCCTGAATGACGCCAAACATATAGCTGACTGCATGTTCGGCTCCAAGGACTACTGGCGGATATGCTAACGGGTGCTTAACAACTGCAAATCTTCTATACCTCCTTTAATCCATGAATTTGAGGTTCTCACATCATCTGCGGACAAAGCTGAATGCTTTGCCCGCAGATTCTCATTCAACTCCACGTTTGACTCATCCGGAGTATGCTCACCCGACTTCCCTGTTAGAACTGAGGCCAAACTGCACGACGTACATAATACCAGAAGGTACTATTCCGAGTAATTTCAAAACTTGTCCCCCATAAGGCGAGCGGTGACGACGGAATCCCGGTGATAGTCCTTAAAAGGTGTGCCCCTGTACTCTCCCCTGTCCTCTCTAAACTGTTTAACTACTGACTTTCTGCTTCCTGTTTCCTGCATACTGGAAGTTTTCTTCAGTCGTTCCTGTTTTTAAGAATTGTGGTGAACCCTCGGACCCATCCAACTATCGCCCTTCTACCGATATTCAAGAAAGTGTTCGAGGCCATAATCAATGCTGAAATAGTTCAACATCTTACTGCCCACAAACTCTTCTCTGACTGGCAATATGGCTTCCGCTTTGCTAGGTCCACTGCCGATATGCTAACAACCGTGACGGAGTACATGCTCCAGAACCTCGATTGGACATCTCCAAGGCTTTTGACAGGGTCTGGCCTCCTTTGCAAGCTACGGGGTTACGGTATTACCGGACGCCTGCTTGACCTAATCCAATCTTTTTTAAACAACCGCAAATTGAATGGGCATGCCTCTTCATCCTACACCACGAATGCCGGTGTCCCCCAGGGCTCTATCCTGGGCCCGACGGTCTTCCTTATTTTCATCAACGACCTTCCAGATGAGATCAAGTCCCAAGTAGGCATCTACGCAGATGACACCAGAATACACTCCCGCACCAGTAAGAAATCTGGCGTGGCGAACAGACATAATCTCGCCGCTTACCTTGAACGGGATCTACACTCAGTGGTGAATTGGGGCAAGAAGTGGCTTGTCAATTTAAATGCGTCCAGCTGTTGTCTGTCAACCATCACAGGCAACCTCTCCTGCCTCCCATAAGCATGGACCAAGCAATTCTCCCTGAGTGCAATACAGTGCGCCTCCTCGGCCTTACCCTCTCTTCTGATCTCAAATGGAACCGCTACACCGAACCCATAGCTAAATCTACTGCTAAGAAGGTTGGGTCACTGTGTCGATCCAGGATGTTTTTTTCCGCCTGAATACATCCTGCATATATACAAGTCTACTATTCGACCGTGCATGGAGTACTGCTGCCATTTATGGTCAGGCGCCCCTGACGCTCACCTCGGTGTTCTCGACAGGCTCCAAAGGATTGTGATTGTAATGTACCTTCCTCTTTGTGGTAGGTCGGCGACAGCGTGAGAGAGAAGGTAACACAGAAAAATAAATTCTACTTAACGCGTCCTGTTGTCGTTGCACTCTTTCGCGGCGTCGAGTGAAAATGAAGAAAAGGAAAATTGGAAGAAGGGGCCGAATAAAACTATGACGTACCTTACGTCCGCGTGGCCTGGAGTGAAATTTGAGGTCAGTCAAACGCTCCCATGTCGAACTCTTTTTAATAGTCACCGACGTGGATTAAATAGGGAAGTTTATCATGTTGCCGGCACCAGCAAGCATTTTCACTTAGGTGTGAAAAAAGTTTGACTGACGTCATATGAATTTCGATTTGCTATCCAATTAGGATTACAGAATTTTGCTTTTCATACTGACTTGTGAAATTTGCATTAATCTGGGTTTTTCCAAATGCTTTTAGTTGTTTGAATCCGATTTAGAGGGTGTGCAATATTATTTTGTGTGTTTTAGTTAGCTGTTGGATGATAAATAATTTGTATCATATACTCTGTTCTATCAAATAATTACCCACGATCGTTAGGCTCTGTCCTGCCTTCGGTATCGCATTTAACTGTTAGAATTACCAAGCGCCCTTTCTTCATTATATGCCCGAAAGATATTAACTGTCTCTTTCTGATACTGCCTATGGATGTCATTTTTGTTTTCATTTTTTCAAATATTTTTCATAGTATCCTGAGAATCTTTCTGTAGAACGACATTTCTGTTGCTTCAAGTTTCATCTTCATCTGTGAGGAGTTTTTCCTAGCATTCACTCTCATGTAGTACGAGGAGTATCACATAACACTTCATTAATATTTTCTTTGTTCACGATGAACTGTTCCTGTTTTTCAATACATTACTTAGCGTTTGGACAATCGCTGATACTCCTCGTTAGCATAGATCAGGCTACTCACCCTGAAAGCATGGCCCTGATCTTCCTCGGCTTAAGTCTCACAACAGACCTCAAGTAGAATGACTATATCAAATCCAATGTTAAATCCGCTGCTATGAAATCGGTTCTCTGTGTAGGGCCCGGAAGTTTTTCCCGTCTGATATATCCGGCACATATATAAATCTACCATCCGCCCGTGTATTGAATACTGCTGCTACATATATTCGGGTGCCCCTGCTATTCTCCTCGGGGTTCTTGACAAAATACAACGGAGAATCTGTAATGTGATCGATACCGACTTGGCAGACCGGCTGCAGTCACTCTCTCACCCGCGTAACGTGGCTTTCCTGTGTCTCTTCTATAAATACTTTCACGGCTTCTACTCCGATGAACTTAGATTACTGATGCCCCCTAGATACGAATTTGCACGAGATACTAGATTAGCAACTAGGTCCCACCCTTTTACAGAGAAACAGATAAGACGTAACCACAATTTCTACTCCAACAGCTTCTTTTCTCGCACTTCCCGCCTTTGGAATTCCCTTCCACATATTTGCTTCCCCGACAGCTACAATCTCCCGGAGTTTAAATTTAAGGTCAATAGACACATCCTAACACACTAACTCGCATTCATTCTCTCAAACAATCTTCCCATCTACCCAACCCTCATCCTCGGTATCCAGACCCGTCTATCACCCTCCTTCTGACATTTCCTATATCTAATTCATCTTTCTCATCACATTCCCCTATGTAACCCACTGCGCAATAGTGGCAGTGGAATGCCTTGCTCGGGGTGAAATGATAAAAAAAAATATCCTTTGCACTACAAAAATAACAATTCGAAAATTTGTAAAACCTTACGACCAATTACGATCTGCTCCGACAAACTTAAGTCACTGGTGCCCCTGCCACAGGAGTTTACTCCTGCAGCCAGAATGACAACTGGGTCCCACCCATTCATTCAATCAAACAAATGAAGACGACAATGTTACTCCCTCAGCATCATTTTTCGCACTTCCCGCCTGTGAAACTCGCTTCCACATTCTTACTTTCCTGACGGCTACATCCTCCTGGAATTTAAATGCAATGTCAATTCCTGTCGTAGAACACCTTGACTCCAGTTCTTTATACTTCACCCTGTATATCTTTTCCTTTCTCTCTACTTTAGCAACTGCCATGTAACCTGTTTTCCCATCCTTTTCTTGCTCCTTTCTCTGACACCCCCTGTAACTGGTTCGTCTTTCTCTTTAATCTCTCCTATTTAGTCTTTTTTCTCTTTTGTAGCCCCCTGCTCATCAGTAGCGTTATCACCTTGCTTGGGGTGAAACGATTAAAAAAAAAAAAGAGAAAAAAATTGTTTTACATTTTTCAGTTGTTGTTCGAGCCCAAAAGTGGCCGGGTATTAAATATTTTATTTTATATCTGTAAAAATATGTTTACCTCCTAATCATTTTGATAGAATGTTCGTTGTGATGTAGTGAATATCGTCACGGAAAGAGAAACCGGAGAGGCGAGTTCGAATTCCAGTTGAATTTGTTGCATTCACTTACGCGCCAATGCCCTTGGAAATATATTAATCTGTCCCTTCCCTCTGTCTATAGGTCAAATAACAGGATAGACTGGTTTCTGTAGCCTTGGTTAGCTATCAGTCTACCGCAGAAAATAATGGTAACCTACTGCGAGAAAATCTTCTGCCCATGTCAGTCATGCCTCGAAAGAGACATGATCGTCCAAGCCTGTATCATTCATGGTACTTTCGCTGTAATTTAATAGCTGATCATTTGATCATTCAACTGATCATTTCGCCAAAATTCTTTTTCTTTTTCTTCATCTGCCGTGTCCTTTCAGAACGTAGTCGATCTTGTACTTCCACTTGGCACTGTCTATTGTCGCTCTCAGTATTTTTTCTTGGTATATCTAAACCTCGCTCCGCCATCCCTTTGCTCGGACATCTTGCGCTGTTTTCCCCTGTCTCTTTTTCCATTTATCCGACCTGTGAGTATTAAATTCTCCAGTCCTTACTTCCTCATTATGTGTCCCAAGAACCTCATTTTTCTCTTCCTGATATTATGTATGTGTTTTCTTCTCGTTTGCCTCATTTCCAACACCTCATCATTGCACACGTGCTTCGTTCATGGAATCCTCGTCATCCTTCTGTAAAACCATATTTCTGCTGCCTCAAGTCTCTCCTTCATCATTGATGAGAAATTCTCGCATTCACTTACACAGCGAAATTCTGTGATTGGATTAATCTCTGATGCAATACGTGATTACATTTGTGAAATTGCTAACTTAAATCCGAAAGTTCATTGTAAAAAATTGTCGCAGTAAAAAGTAGCATATGAATATCTAAGATGTAGTTAAGCAGAAAGAATGTTGCCTTTATCTATGTCTATCTAAATGCAAGTAGAACCAAGTAAATTTGAAAGTACCGCAATGGTCAGCAGAATACTTCAGGAATTAATAATTAATGAACGAAAGTTGTAACGTTGTAGCAGTTTAAAATAATTTTAATAGATAACTCTAAATATAGACACGAAAAATATGTCTGCTGTATCTTATCAATTTACCTATCGATTCAGAAAAATATCTTTTTATAACCGTTTTATTTCTAGCAAGACAGTACTGTCACTGATGCACATGAGGTTATACTGAGGGGAAAGGGCAAAGAAAAGTAAAAAACGATAGAGGGGGTGTCAAAGGGTAAGAGAGAGAGGGAAGTAAAGAGAAAGAGAATGGCAATTTTGCCTTTCACTTAAACAGTTTTAGATTATAGCTATCAGTAAATGAAACATGGAGAAAATAGTTACACAGCCGGGAAGTTCGAGAAAAGTAACTATTTAAGTAGACGTAATGAAGAAGGGACTACAAATAAACTTTAAGAAAACTGAGTGCATGGTCATCAGCAAAAGATACAACCCAAAATGCCAAATACAGGTGGGGGATAACAGAATCAAACAAGTCCAAGAATTTAAGTACCTAGGAAGTGTTCTAACAGGAGATGGAAAGTGCGACACGGAGATCCGAAGGCGAATTGGCATGGCAAAGGACGCGTTCCAGAAGATGAGCAAAATACTAACACACAGGAAGATCTCAATAGAAACAAAGAAAAGAGTGCTAGACTGCTACGTGATGTCAGTTCTTCAGTACGGCTGTGAATGCTGGACAATATCATCGAAAATGAGGACAAAACTGGAAGCGGCCGAAATGTGGTTCTACAGAAGGATGCTACGGATATCGTGGACTGAGCATACAAGCAACGACGAAGTGTTAGAAAGAATGGCAACAAAAAGGAAATTGATGCTGAGCATCAGGAAGAGACAACTGAAGTTCCTGGGACATGCAATGAGGAAGGAGAGCCTGGAGAACCTGATACTGACTGGTCAGATAGAAGGAAGGAGAGACAGAGGAAGGCAGCGGATAACATATCTGCAGAGTCTGATCAGGTGGATGACGGAACGGGGGTTGCCAGGAGCAACAGGAGCAAACATACTAAGAGCCACAAGGGATAGGGAGACGTGGAGATCCATGATCGCCTACGTCCTGAAGGGACAGGGCACATAGAAGAAGAAGAAGAATGATTGCCTATTTTGTAGGCAAAAGTGTGAGACGGAGTTGTCAATCTAGTTACAGCGGAGATTTCAAAGTATTTCAATTCGAAATTCTTCGATATGGTAAATTGCGGTATAATTAAATATGTTTTATTTAAAAATAAATGCAAACTATATACAAACACACACTTAAACATACACAAATATATATATATATATATATAACTGCATGTTTTATTAGATAATATAGTTCTACAGAAGGATGCTACGGATATCGTGGACTGAGCATACAAGCAACGACGAAGTGTTAGAAAGAATGGCAACAAAAAGGAAATTGATGCTGAGCATCAGGAAGAGACAACTGAAGTTCCTGGGACATGCAATGAGGAAGGAGAGCCTGGAGAACCTGATACTGACTGGTCAGATAGAAGGAAGGAGAGACAGAGGAAGGCAGCGGATAACATATCTGCAGAGTCTGATCAGGTGGATGACGGAACGGGGGTTGCCAGGAGCAACAGGAGCAAACATACTAAGAGCCACAAGGGATAGGGAGACGTGGAGATCCATGATCGCCTACGTCCTGAAGGGACAGGGCACATAGAAGAAGAAGAAGAATGATTGCCTATTTTGTAGGCAAAAGTGTGAGACGGAGTTGTCAATCTAGTTACAGCGGAGATTTCAAAGTATTTCAATTCGAAATTCTTCGATATGGTAAATTGCGGTATAATTAAATATGTTTTATTTAAAAATAAATGCAAACTATATACAAACACACACTTAAACATACACAAATATATATATATATATATAACTGCATGTTTTATTAGATAATATAGACAAGTATTGTCTTTTTGTTTTATGTAATTTTTTTTATATTCTCTGATAAGCTTAATAGCATTAACATAGAATGAAGAAAGAAAATTACAATATTGATACATATAAAATGGAAATATACTGATGAAAATTACAATATGGATACATAATTTTTTTAATAATCTAATCTAAGCTTTGGGCGTACATAAGCCATTTTCAAAGATGTCAAATTACATTATATATTATAAACACAGACAAACCATCATGACAAACTGTTTTTGTTTACATGGAAGATTTTCAAGTAAAAACAAAGTCACGAATGTAGACGTTATCTATGTCTATCTAAATGCAAGTAGAACTAAGTAAATTTGAACGTACCGCAATGGTTGGCAGAGTGCTTCAGGAATTAATAATTAATAAGCGAAAGCTGTAACATTGTAGTATTATATTCTCCAGGCTCTCTTTCCTCATAAGTTATCCCAGGAATCTTATTTGTCTCTTCCTGGTATTTAGTATCAGCTTTATTCTCGTCTGCATCCTCTCCAACACCTCATCGTTGCAGATGTGATCTGTCCATGGTATCCTCATCATCCTTCTGTAAATCAACATTCCTGCTGCCTCAAGCCTCTCCTTCATTCTTGATGAGATCGTCCAACATTCACCTCCGTTCAGAGGGTCATATATCATATAGCAATCCAGTACTCTGGTTAGTTTCCGTAGACAAAATTAGCTATGGAGAAATTCTGTCTTCTGTATCTCTGGCTTCCTTGACAGCCTTGAAGACGCAAAATATTTATAACCTTTTCAGTGATGTATTTCGATGGAGTCATATTAATCGCCATTGATTCTTGGTTATTTTCGCGCGATTCAACCACGTGTCAGCATAACGTATGGTTCATCGATACGAAAAGTGGAATAAGCGAGCTGAGTTAAAATTATGACGGATATTGTTAACTTTTGCTCAAAAACAAAATGAAAAAGTTATACTATCGTTATTAGGGTAAAGGAAAGTTTTCTGGTGAAGACAATTCTGAATTCAAAATAGTTTGGGCGTGGTGATGGCATTTGCCAGCCGGACGTAATCATACACCGTACGGAATACAAACCTGAAACACCTACCGTGTTCACGCTTCGGATTAACGACGCCCAATGAGTAATGACATTAAAGGATGAAGAACAATGACCAATATCAATATATGCATTTTATTTTGGAGTATTATCTAACTTAGCATTCTATCTATAGTATCAACATCGTCTACCTTGGGGCACGTTTATATATTTATAAGAATTACTTTGTTAAATATCTACGTTTTAAAAGTGGGATCTTTCTTCCTACAGACAAAAGATAACACGCTATTCAAACATTTTACCCCATTAATGACCATCGGAAACCCTGTTTTTTATTTATTGCTGTAGTATGATCTATTTCTCCTATTAATGGATCTGTCAATAATACATACACTACCGGCCATAATTATTAGGCTACCATACTATATTTTAGCATTTATTGCGAAATGAAATATAGCAGTGAATGCTGGATAATATCATCGAACACGAAGGAAAAACTTGAAGCAACTGAAAGGTGGTTCTACAGAAGGATGCTGCGAATATTTTAGATCGAGCATGTGAGCAATTATGAGGTTTTGGAAATGATGGAAACGAAAAGGAAGTTAATACTGAGCATCAGGAAGAGACAGCTGAAGTTCCTGAGATATGCAATGAGGAAAGATGGCTTGGAGAATCTGAAACTAACAGGGCAGATAGAGGAAAAAAGAGACAGAGGAAAGCATCGAATAACATATTTGAAGACCCTAATCAGTTGGATGATGGAAGGAGGGTTGCATAGTGTAACAGGAGAAGGCGTGCTAAGAGCCACCAGGGATAGGGAGACGTGGAAAGCAATAATTGTCTACGTCCTGAAAGAACAGGGCACATATAATAATAATAATAGTAATAATAATAATAATAATAATATAGTTGTGCCAGTGATAGTAAGTGCACTTGGAATGATAAAAAATGGAACAAAAGAACCCATTGAAAGAATCCCTGGAAACCCCAACTTAAGAGATATACAAAAAAATTGTCTTATTAAGTACAGCCCACACACTAAGGAAAACTTTATCTATGTAATGCTAGGGATGATAGGGAAGATAGAAAAACATGAAATGGTGCCATAACAACACGCCACGACCTGCCTTAGGTCTCCCCGCAGACTTGGTTTGTAGCGAGATCAAAGCAGAAATCGAAATATGATGAAAAATGACATAATAATAATAATAATTGTAAATGAAAATAGAATAGTTCTTTTGTAAATACAGCACAATAACATGTGCATCAAATGAATTTATAAATATTTAGTAATTACCTATACTGCAGTTTCATCAATAAACGAATGAAAAAATACTTAGGGTGATTCGGACGAGTTCATCTTTGCTTCCTTGTCTTGTAAAATTTTGCAAAGTTATAATAACAAAAGAAAAATTTAATTTTTATTTGACAATATATACTAGAAATAATATGAAATTCATCATTTCAATAAAAAAAATGTGGTTGCCTAATAATTACGACCGGTAGTTTATATATATAGCAATTCTTCAGGGTGCGATGAGTAAATTGTTGCTATTTTTCTTGTAAAATTTTGCAAAGTAATAATAACAAAAGAACCATTCTTTTTTCATTTAGAATTAGCCACTTAGCAATAAATAGTAAAAGTGATATGAAATACATTATTAATGGATCTGTCATGAATACATACACTACCGGCCATAATTATTAGACTCCTCAGTGTTTTAAAAAATGATGTATTGCATATTTTTTTAGTATTTATTGGCAAGTGAATAACTGTACATTAAAAGAGAATGGTTCGTTTGTTAATACTTCACCATAACGTGTGCATCAAATAAATTTTTAAATATTTAATAATTACCTATATTGCAGTTTCATCAATGAAAAAATGAAAAAAATAATTAGGGCGATTCGGACAAGTTCGTCTTTGCTTCCCTGTCTTGTAAAAGTTTGCAAAGTAATAATAACAAAAGAATCATTCTATATTCATTTGGCAAGAAATACTAAAAATAATATGAAATGCATCATTTCTTTAAAAATAAACTTGAGTGGTCAAATAATTATGACTCGGGTGGTCTAATAATTATAGTTTATATTTTGGTCGGGTTTCAATCCTGGGTAAAAAAGCAATCGGGTCTAACCGTACTGATGAGCTGTGATACGGCCAAACAGATCTGTCTGCGGATGACAATATATATATATATATATATATATATATATATATATTATGAACGATATTGCAGACTTTGTTGAGCTCTCATCCTTCGGGCTGTAAGGCTCCTCTGAGGTAAATGGAAAAGAGCCTAATCTCGCGCATGTGTGTTCTACGAGGACTTTTTTCCGAGCGTACGCGTTCGGAATACCCAACGGTAAAATGCGGCCTCCTGTATATCCCACATTTGTGGGGAGGCTCAGGTAAATAACGAAAAAAATATATTACCTTGTCGCTCACTCTACCTTTGGTTGAAGATAAACACAAAATCGTCTATGCGGAAAGTCAGAATCTCGTCTGGGAAAAATTGGCAAATGCCCGACACTGAGTACGCTGCTTTGACGGGGAATTTTTGCCCGAACATTCTCGCTCGGAATGCTTCAAGATGAAAATCGGTCTTTTGCTACATGTGGCCTTTGGGGAGTGGCTCAGGTAAAAACTTTTAATACAAAACTAAACATATCTATGTACTTGTTAAACTTTCTGTCTTTGGGTGGAGAGGAACCAAGTTTTGAGCGGGTAGAGACTTGTTTCAGGTAAATAAGCGAGAGCCCAATCATGCGTCGCGGCGTCTACAGGGAATTTCTTATATTCGATCTCATCGATAAATATCGTAATGAGCACCATCGAGAGTTTCTGTGGACATACTGATTGGGGCAGCTTAGCTTTGGTGGTTTGTTGGAGGTACCTTCATCGAGTTCTGTCCAATAGCATCGATGTAAGTCTCTAAATTTGTCCAAGTTTCCATTCTATAGTTTATTCGGACTGTAGGCTCGTCCGGTTTCTTAGATAAGATTAAGGTTAAATTGGCTGGCTACTTGAAATTGAAGCATCAGTATCTGTTGAGCAACTTCTGCAGTGTCAGATGTTACTAATGCTACAGCGGGAATTGAATGGGGAAGTGGTTTGGGATCAGCAGTGTAGTTTATTAAAATTCAAAGTTAGGTTGTTTGCTGCTGATTACAGTCGCTGACACAATCCTGCTAGATTAGCAGTACAGCCGTATGCAAAGCCAAATTTGATCGGGTGATTAAATCCCTTGATAACAGGTTAGTAGCCTTTATTTAGGTTGGAAATGGCTTCCGTGTTTATCAAGAAGGAGCAAGTTATTCTAGTTAGAGCCATGTTAAAAAGTATGTCTCTGAAATCAACAAATATTGCCGCTGATCTGCATGCAAACGAAATTCAAAATGAATCTAATATAGCGTACGTCACATTGCCGGATAAGCGGCCCGTGACTATAAATGTGGGCATAAGCTAGGCTTCTCGTCACTACGTTCAGGATCTGTTCACCAGAATCCCGGTCAGAATCAGTTAACAGATTCTATCAAGTTTTAATAAAGGTAAGTAAGGCGCGTGTTATGCTGTTACAATACAGAGCAAACATTTTCAATATGGTTTCATAGTACAATCACTATTGTATATAATTGCCATTTTTATTAACAAGAGAAAAGAGCTTTTGGTGCATTGAAGATGTCAAACTTTCGATTACATCTGATGAAATTTCTTTGGCAGCAGTCAGAACGGCATTCCAGAAATCTTCCTTTTCAAGATGCTCCACAGATTTTCGATGGGATTTCAATCTAGAGAACAGGCTGGCCATTACATTATTATCCTATGTCTGACAAAAACACTCTCCAAATATTCAGTGGTTATCCTTGCAGAATGAGACGGTGTATTATCATGCATGAATACCATATTTTTCCGGAATGACAAATTCTTCTTCTTGTGATAGGGTTCAAGGTGTTCTTTAATGATGTCAGTGTAGAGTTTGATGGTCATTTTCACTCCATCTGCGACTCTGAATGGTCCTAAGAGCTCATTACCAATGATTGCAGCCCAGAACATCACACCAACACCTCCTTGTTGACGCCTGATCCGGTGGGGACGTGAACCCTCATTAAGGTATTATCCTCTCCTCCACCAATCGGGTCCATCAAAGGTCGCTCGACACTCATCGGTGAACAAAACAGTTTGACAATTTACCTTCATGTAATTTCTTGCCCACTCCGTCCTCTTTTTCTTGTGGATATCCTTTAATGGAGGGTGAACCTCTGGCTTTCTAAATTTTGCAACCGTCCTCAGGATAGGGCATCGAGTTGTTTTGTGCACATCAGGAAAGCCAGCGTTTTCAAAAACTTTTTTCCTAGTTTCAAGAGGGTTACGTCGGACTTCTCTCTTGATCCTACTCATGGCTTGATACGACACAGGTGCTTTCTTACGTATTTTCCATTTGTCAAAAAGTTTGTTGCAAAGTTCAGGGTTAGTAACAAATCTTTTACTTGTTCGATGATCACGGTCCAATTCTTTGGTTATTTCTAAGGTAGATATCTTATTAAGAATCCTTTGGACAATTTTCGACTTCTCAGCTTGACTCAAAGCACCGTTACGTTCCATCTTGCATATAAAGTTAGCACTCTGAAACAGGCAGCAAGTCACCAAAATGGCTGTCGTTTGTTTACTATTGCGCAGATTAGCTTAGAATGTTAGATCTCCGCATGTGTTAGTGTTACAATATAACGTGCCAAGATTCACTAATTTTCATTAAAAACAGTCGGAGTTAGAACAAAACCATCGATTTGCATATATTTCTGGCACGCAGTGTATATTGAGGTAAAGTAAAATACAAAGAAGAGCAAGACGGTATCTTGTTCAGGTTCACTGGATATCCTTAGCTGTCTATCAACAACGATAGAAAATACGGCTAACAAACAGCCATTAAATATATTGATTGACATGGGGAGCATTAAAAACTTTCTTAACGCAAACATTGCGAAAAAACTTCATGGAGAATCTATCCATGCCTAAACAAAGTGGATATATTCGCTCATCTCTTCCTATACAAATACTGGGATACTGTTTGCTTTGCCTAAAAAAACGTGTACTTTATGCCAAGAAGTAAGATGAAAGATTTATGTTGCAACTTCATATTAGAGAATAGCTTCTTGCCTCAACATTCATTAGTAGAAATACCCTTCAGAAGCTCTAAGACACTCTTTAAACTATACGGGCTAGCAGCCATGAGAATTCCCTACCCAGCACTTTTCAAGATTGTAACACCCAATTATAAACCGGTAGCGCTAAATCTAGGTGACACACCGAGGAGAATAAATTATTTATCCCAAAAGAAGTTATTTGTATGTTTAAAGAAGGTATAATCGAACTAATTCATTCACTGTGGAGAGCTCAAGCCTTCATTGCCTCTTCTGACAAGTGCAAAAAGATAATTGTAATTCCAAAGAATAAACCGGTTGACTTTTCTGGGTGCCTACCCTCTACCACAAATAGACGAGATGATAGAAAAAAATAACCAATAACACAGTATATTTAGTACTCCGGACTTCAAACTTGCTTATCATCAGTTTGATGTAAGGCTCAGCGATTAATCATATACCGCCTTCGAAGCTAGCGGCAAACTCTCCCAATTTTTACTGTTTGACAAAACTAAGGCAGTAGCTAGCTTTCAACAGGGAATGAACCAGATAATATAGAAAAATAACTTGCAAGGCACCTATGCTTACATCGATAATGTAATCATTTTCGTGGGAAAATATTAAATTAGGCGGCTGTTTAATGGTTCAAGCTGACGCTTAACTAAGTCAAATGTCATTTTAGATGTAAGCATAAAATACTTCTTGGAGATATAATCAGTAAAAATAGCATAAAACTCCATCCAAAACGTCTGAATCGATTAATCAGCCTACCGGTCCCAAAGATTTTACCCTCTTTACGTCGGGCCTCCTAACGAATGTTTCACATTATGGTCATTTGATATTGTTGTTTTCAGAAAATTCCACTCTCTAACAATTGTATCCAATTTTTTTATCTCCTATAGAAAAAGCATTTAACGTCTTTAAAGTTATGCATAAAGAAAGCAACCATTATTATGCCCGATCTTGACTACCTCTGATAATAGAGACAGAATGCACGATAATAGCCTTTTTAAGTCAATCAGGGAGGCACATAGTATTTTCCAAAACCTTGCTTAAAGCAGAATGTAGGCATTCATCAATAAAGAAAGAAGCCTATTATATAGTCGAATCGCTAAGAAAATTATTAAAGGGACGATTCTTTAAATTAATTTCAGATTAAAAATCAGTCACATTCATGTTTAACGCGTAAAAGACCAGAAATATAAAAATGAGAAGAGAGCCAGAGGAAAGATGAAGCTCTCGTCTTACTCGTTCGACACAACATACCGCTATTTCACGTGTACTTAGCTCGGCTATTAATAAAGAAGAATTAAAGAGATTACATAAAGTTATTACGCGAGTGAAAAAGATTCTTAACTTATGTAAGTCGTGCGTTGAAAATACACCCAGATTTTACCGTTTTAATACCAATTAAGTCATCAAAATCACACAACCCTGCTGCCACATCTGGTCGAGTGCCCCTGTTATTCATCTCGGGCTTCTTGACAAAATCAAACGAAGAATCTGTAATGCAATTGAACCTGACCTGGTAGCTCAACTCCAGTCACTTTCTCACAGACGTAATGTGGCTTCCCTCTGCCTTAAATACAAATACTTTTACGGCTTCGGCACTGACTAGCTTAACTTCCTGGTGCTCCCTCTGCATGAATTTACTTGAACTACTAGACTAGCAACTAGGTCCTACTCATTTACAGTCAAGCCAATCAAATGTAACCGCAACTTCTACTCTAACAGCTTCTTTGCTCGCACTTCTCGCCGATGGAATTTCACTTCCGTATACTGGCTTCCCTGAAAAGTACAATCTCCAAGAATTTAAATACAAACTCAATTACCATCTCTTATCTCTTTGAATCACATTCTTTCCCTGACAACCCTTTTATCAGGTTCTTCCTTTACACTCAACTCTCATACAGTCCTCTTAAACCTGTATTTTTATCCTGTTCTTACACATTCTATGACTCCTCTAAACTAGTTCCTTTTTTCTCATTTTCCTCTTCTGTAACCCCCTGCGTATCAGTGCCAATTCTGCCTTGCTTGGGATGAAATGATTTCAAAAATTAGAATCGCATTGGATTTTTAAGATTCTCTTTCGTCAAAAACACATAACAAACACATGTTTAAAATACTTGATTAATATCTTACGTTTTCTTAAGTGATACACTGTCCTGATGTATCATCTTCATCCGTATACAAGCATTTTGCTAAGTTTGATCATCTTTGGGCTAACCACATATATTCATTTCGGTAGGTGGGGCTTCATTCGTATCCTGAACTGGTACGGCGATTCCTACACGAGCAAAGAGTAAAACAAAATTATATAATTCTCAAGACAATGGCCAATGGGAAAGGTATAATGGAATAGTTCGCAAAATTGTTGAATTAGAAGCTGATGATAAACTGGTTACTGTAGCGAACTAGAAACAATTACTCTCAGTTGCCTTGCAGGCTATTTGAAACCTGCTATGTATAGCCACTAACGCGACACCCCATGAAAGATTCCTTCTGTTTCCAAAGATTTTGACTGGAGCGTTATACCTTCTTGGCTTTCGAAACTGAAAATTATATTACTGAAAAGTTAGACCCAATTGAATAATAAACGAACCACTTGTGGATCAAAAACAATTACTAGGTGCCAACTCCAAGTAGCTACCTACAGGCGTAAGCAAGGGTTGTACTCAGGACACATCAACGGATATTGAAGAGACAAATATAGAGACATGATCTCCATCTGAAGATTTTGAGGACCAATTGATCTCTGATCAAACGAGTGGCGACGAACGGATTTCTCAGAAGAACGGTTTAAATTTTAGTGATTAAAGTTAGCTGGAAATCATGGAGCCGGAGGGAATTCCACTAGCGAGAAAATAACTTGTGGCGTAATCAGTCAGTCAGTTAAGTGCCATGTAACCCTATTTCCACGCCGGCATATGTATATATATTGTTTGGTTTAATACAACGGAGTAAGAGAAATTGATATTGGTGGTATTGTTAGTTGTGCTTTATTGTAATATGCGATGTGAGCTTACGTAAAAAAAAGCTATTTTAAATACTATTATGTACTTATAAAATCCTGAGAATAGGGAAATAGGCTGATAATTGGGAAATAAAAGGGAAAAATATAGTTTCTTTTTTTCGTGTTCGAAACGAATTGTTTTGGAATTCCACTAGCGAGAAAATAACTTGTGGCGTAATCAGTCAGTGAGTGAAGTGCCATGTAACCCTATTTCCACGCCGGACCAGTAGAAGCTTGAAAAATGGCCGTAGTCATAACAAAAGGTCAGGATTTCTTTGATGAGACAAGGTAGGGTTAAATTCTCAAAAAATATTCCTGGGAACAGATGTAATTGAAAGAAAAAAGAGAGAAAGCCATTATGTCATGGGAGCTGTTGATATTTCATTCGTCGAGCCATGGCTCCTCGTAAATCGTGTGAGTGGAAAATAATCTCATTGGTCAAAAGCTTTGAGTCGCGTAGATCCCCCGAGAGGATTGGGGACAGCTATAAAAATCCGAACTCAGTACGAAAAATCAGAGTTGTTTGGGTAGTTTTGAAATTGCAGTCGAAATGTAACGACTGGAGGGAAAGTGTTCCCAAATGGGGTGGCACGACCCAGAGGCCGGTCGCCTACTACTCAGACACAAAGGAGTTACTGTGTGTGGAAGAATTAAGAACTGAAACATTACTCATGGGTGAGAAGATACAAGAGTAATCAGGAGAACGGTTTAAATATTTAGTGATTAAAGTCGGAAAACCTAGCGCCGGAAGGGAATTCCACTAGCGAGAAAATAACTTGATATATCAGTCAGTTAAGTGCCATACGTGATACACGCTTTGAGCGATCATGTTTCTTTCGAGACATGACTGACTCCGTAAGAAGATTACATCGCAGGAAGTTGCCATTACATTCTGCGGCAAACTGGTTGCCAGCCAAGGCTATAGAACTAAATCTGTCCTGTTATTTAACTCATAACTGGAGGGAAGAAGCAGATTTATAATTTTCCAATGGGTATTTGTGTGTATGCGAATGCAATGAATTCAACTGGAATTAGAATTCGGCTCCCCAATTTGCCGTTCCGAGTCGATATCCAAAGTTTTTCCCCAATTTCTCCTCCCGGCGTAGTACTTATTGGCTTAACACTTACGTTTATATTCAGCCAGCTCAACTCTACATTGATGAGATCTCGACGCCAGTATGGTACTGTGCTTCAAAAGCAAAGATTCTAGGTACCATAGCGAAGAGCTCATTAAAACAATTACCATGAACGTATTTATAGAAAAGTTACAAAGAGGTTACCTTACGACGAAACAGAAGGAATATTTCATGGGGTGTTGCGTTAGTGGTTATTCATAGCAGGTTTCAAATAGCCTACAAGGCAACTGAGGGTAATTGTTTCTAGTTCGCTACAGTAACCACTTTATCAGCCATCCGACAGATCAGGACCGATAACATTACTGCTTCTTATGATTTTATCAAGGTGATCAAGGTAAATAGCTGGAGTTTGAGCTTTTTTAACGGCATATCAACCTCTGTGGTTTATTTAATGCCAAAAAAAGTAGGGCTGTAAGGTATTTTTTTTATCTTCGGTTATAGTCAAAAGGGCGATTTAGATTTTGATAAAATTTCTTTTTATTATTTTAGAAGATGTCTTCCAGTTTTGTATTAAAAAATGTATTGCTTGTAATATTTTTTTTTTCCTTCAAAAATGTATATTTTTCTATAAAAGTCCATTTTTATACTTTCATACTGTTTTGACCCCAGCTTGGGAGTTAACTATTCAGCAATAGCAGGAACCCTAACAGATTTTAGCACTCCAAGTCAGGGTCGACCTGGGAAGAAAAGCAATTAATATGTGGTTCCATGCTCTTCGCAACCCTCCCAATCAGTGATCTTGTTACCAGATAGAGTTTAACGTCATACCCAGGACGATAAATAGCAGGAGCACTTGAACTTATGGGGCAACGATATTCACAGCATGATCGAATGGTAGAATTATGCATGATAGATTCTGAAAAGAAGAATTTTCTCGTAAGACACAGCGAACTAGGTTTCTTAGTAGCTAACCAAGAGAATAATATGATCCTGCTATGAAAGTTATGTTTACAGACACAGAGGAATTACCGCAGAAAAGCAAATAATATTTTCATTTAATTCGGTTTATATGTTCACTAAAGTGCATCCTCGTCGACTTTACTTCAGGATTTACGTTTTGGAGCAGTGGATGACTCAGAACGAGAAATCGGAGAACTAAGTTCGAATTCCAATTGAATTCCTCCATTCACATACGCGCAAATACCCATGGGAAAGGCATTAATCTGTCGCTTCTCCCGACAGCTATGGACTAAATAGCAGGACAGATTCGTTTTTATAGCCTTGGTTGGCAACCGGTCTACTGATAAAAGTAATGATAACCTACTTTGGGAAAGTCTTCTGCACAGTCAGCCATGTCTTATTAGAGACATAATCGCCCAACTGTGTATCATGTATGGCACTTACTAAAAGAACACTGTTATATGCCGACATTTACTCTAAATAAATATACGCGCTTGCGTGCTATGATAAATGTAATATCAAACATTTTAAAAATCGAAATCATAAAAAATAAATAGTACGGTGATTAAAATGTCTTTGGAATAATTTTTTTATAAGAAAGTTGATTCACATAGAAAAAAAGGAATTCTCCCTCCAGCTATGGATTAAATAGCAGGACAGGTTGGTTTCAATAGCCTTGGTTGGCAACTAGTCTACTGTAGAAAGTAATGGCAACCTACTTTGTTAAAAATCTTCTGCACAATCAGCCATATCTTATTCGAGACATGATCTCTCAACTGTGTATCATGTATGGCACTTTTTTTAAAATCATATCAAGCAAGGCGATAACGCCACTAATGCGCAGGGGGCTACGTAAGGGTAAAAGGTATGGAAAAGAGAAAACCAGAAACCACATCCTAAACAGGAAACAAGGGATGAGCCTCTTCACCTGTTCAATAGACGTGGGTGGAGTGTGAACCGGGCGATAGTTTAGTTTATCTACTCTAATTGAAAAAAAAAAAGAAAAAAAGAAAAGAGTGAAAAGATTGGAAAAGAGAAAACCGGAAACCTCACCCTAAACAGGAAACAAGGGATTAGCCTCTTCACCTGTTCAATAGATGTGGGTGGAGTGTGAACCGGGCGATAGTCTACTATCTACTCGAGGATATCTACTCCAATTGAAAAAAAAAGAAAAAAAGAAAAGAGTGAAAAGATTGGAAAAGAGAAAACCGGAAAACGCATCCTAAACAGGAAACAAGGGATAAGCCTCTTCAGCTGTTTTATAGACGTGGGTGGAGTGTGAACCGGGCGATAGTTTAGTCTATCTACTACAATTGAAAAAAAAGAAAAAAAGAAAAGAGTGAAAAGATTGGAAAAGAGAAAACCGGAAACCTCATCCTAAACAAGGGATTAGCCTCTTCACCTGTTCAATAGATGTGGGTGGAGTGTGAACCGGGCGATAGTTTAGTTTAGTCTATCTACTCCAATTATTAAATTATCTTAAATTATTGAAAGAACACTGCTATGTGTAGAAGTTTGCTCTAAATAAATATACGTGCTCTCGTACTATGATAAATAAAATGATAAATAAAATAAAATAATATTTTGTAAATCGAAATCATGAAAATAAATATTACGGTGATTAAAATGTTTTCGGAATATTTTTTTTATGTAAGAAAATCGATTGCCATACAAGGAATTGCATTCTCGAGGTTTCGATATATTGCTTGAGATTGCGACTATAAGGAAAGATAATCGTTTGTCTAATAGTTTTTAAAGCGTAACTTCAACATTACTACACTCGCTAAGTTGTATAATGTCAATTTCAGTTTTGTTATATACATGTTCAATTTGTTTCAGGTTTCGCTCTTTTTTTAATGCAATCTTCTGATTGCGTCTTTCTTTAATACTTTCTTTTTCTTTTTTTTTAAAGCACAATCTGTGGGAATATTTTTTGTCTATTTTATCTTTACATTTCCTTCGAGTCGTTGATCGTATCGATTTGCCAAGACGAGTGGAAATAGTAACGTCGCCTGTAAACTAATCTGAATTTTTTCTTATTTTTCATTTTGAAATCTGAGCAAACCTAATGTTATTTCTACTTGCGATGTTTTTTTTTTTCGCTCTCTCTCTTTCTTACTCTCCACCATAAACCCCAGTACCTGTACGTATGATTCTAATATAAATCGCTGCTATATAATGGCTATGTGGATACGGAAAGTGCGACACAGAGATCCGAAGGTGAATTGGCATGTCGAAGGAAGCATTCCAGAAGTTGAGTAAGGTATTAAGAAACAGGACAATTTCGCTATAGACAAAAAAGAGAGTACTGGATTGCTATTTTTCATTTGTTTCTTTTTTTTTTAATCATATCACCCCGAGCAAGGCGGTAACGCCACTGAAATGCAGGGGGCTACATAAGAGTAAAAGCACTAGATAGAAGAGAGTGAAGAGAAGGACAAACCATTTAGAAAGGAGCAAGAGAAGGGAGGGAACACAGGTGTGATGACAGTTGCAGAGGTTGAGAGGAAAGAAAGGATATACAGGGTTGTGAGGAAAGAATTAGGGTCAAGTGGTTAAGAGATGGGTATTGACCTTGCATTTGAATTCCTGGAGGTTGTAGCAGTCAGGAAAGCAAGAATAGGGAAGCGAGTTCCACTGGCAGGAAGCATCACGAAAAGACAGCTAAAGTTCCTGGGACATACAATGAGGAAGGATGGCTTGAATAACATGATACTAACAGACCAGATAGAGGGAAATAAGACAGAGGAAAGCAGCGCATAGCATATTTGAAGGACCTGAGCAGGTGAATGACGGAATGAGGGTTGCGTGGTGTAACAGGATAAAGCTTGCTAATAACCACTTGCTTCGAGTCATAGCTAAATATTCTACTCAGAAGTTTGGTTCCTTTTGTAACGCTAAGAAGTCTTTCTCATCTAAATCCATTTTGCACATATATACATCTACCACCCGTTTATTGAATACAGCTGTCACATTTGATCAGGTGCCCCTGCTATTCATCTTCGGGTTCTTGACAAACTTCATTGGAGAATCTGCAATGTAACTGATCCCGATCTGGTAGCTCATCTATAGTCACTTTCTCTTCAACGTAATGTGGCTTCCCTCTGTCTCTTCTAAAAATATTTTCACGGCTTTTGCTCTAATTAACTGAGCTCCCTGGTGCCATCACTGCATGAATTTACTCGAGCTACTAGACTAGCGGCTAGGTCACACCCTTTGACAGTGAAACCAATAAAATGTAACCGCTATTTCTACTCTACCAGCTCTTTTGCTCGCACTTCATGCCATCTTTTATCTCTTTGACTCATATCCTTTCCTTGACAACCTTTGTATCATGTTCTTTTTTTACACTCCATTCTCATGCAACCCTCTTCACACCCGTATTCTTATACGTTTTTTCTCATTCTTTGACTCCCCCGTACTCTTTTTATCACTTAACTCTTCTCTAACCCTTTTCCACCAGTGGCAATTCTTCCTTGCTTGGCGTGAAACGATTAAAAAAAAAAAAAATTTCTTTTTAAGGAAAATCTGCCCCGAATAGTAAAATAAAAAATAAAATAACAGTATGACATTATTTAATTTGATAAGCTTTTAATTGATTTAATAAATAATATAAATGTCACACATTATAATCTGAAGAAAATAAATTTTTGATTGATAATGAAAATTTAAAAGAATAATTTTACTTTTCTTTTGATTATAATATTTTCTAAATTTTCATAAATATTTTAAAACTATTTACATTTATTGTAGACGTTAGGCTGGCAGGTAACATAGTGAAGATTATATTTACTAATCGAAAGTTGAAAATTTTAATACAAATCATTTAGCCATCGTATTTTGAAAATAATTTACAATTATATTGTTTGGTCTGTATTTTAAATTTTTTTTATGGTAATTTCTATGTGTAAATTAAAGGTTTTGTATTTCAGGGTCACTCTCCTTTGCCAGAAAAAAATATTGTACAATTATTTACTTGTGATCGCTATACACTTATCTTGATCTGTTAACACATTTCAATTAGGTTAGAAAGGTCAGCTCTGTTTAAAAACAGTTTTATTAAATTACATGCTATAAATAATATACTGGCGTAAATCAGATTAATTGAACATTAAATTTGATAATTATTTTTAGAAAATGTGTCACAGAAGTATATTTTATTTTTACAAGAATTTCAAAATTTTATGTTACAAACAATAGAATTTATGTTTGAAATGCACCAGAGTATTTTGCTTACTAGAAATAGTAAAATTAATCATTTAATTTTCAATTAAAACTAAAATAAAAGTTTCAATAATCTTATCTTTATTTTTAAAATTTCAATATAAAATTTAGATATCGAAAATGAATGAAGGTATCTAGTACAGAGCAATCGGTCACCGAAAATACATGATTTTTTAAACTTTTCAGAAATAAACAATTTATAATGGTAGCAATCACTGAAAATACATAACTTTTAACCTCTTCAAAAAATGTCCTGTGTGTAACGCATCCCGTAATTTTTGCATAAAAAAATAGCGTAAAATTTTGCTCTATTCTCGTGTATATATACAGCACTTAATTCTAAATTCATATTATATTTAAGCGATATTACTTGTAAACAAAAGTCATCCGTCAGCAACCCCGATTTGCTGGTCATGCTAGAGACTTCTTCCAATGTACCGAACTGCGCAAAATATCCTTCTATATTTAAGATATCTTAAATATAGAAGGATTGCCCATAGATATCATTTAAGATATCACGGTGTGCCCATAGATATCATTTAAGATATCTATGGGCACACCGTGAACCACAAATTGAGTCCGCCGGGTGCCCATATATTCTGTCTGTAGCCGGGTATTTTTAATAGTTAACATACTAACGACCTTCTGGCTTCCTTCTCTGAAGACAGTAGTACGTCGCACATGGATCTGGAAGGGCACCCCAATATTTTTGCCGCAGTTTTGAGGCTTTTTAGAGCTTTCTCCATTGTGTGCCTGCTGACAGGGACAAACTTCCGAGTTATTACAACAAATGTCAGAAAGAAGGTTGTTATACGCGGAGATTACATCTAGGGATGCCGAAATGGTAACCAACTCATATAGTCTTTATACTTTTTTATTCATTTGGTCAAAATAGACCGGATCTTTTTCTCCCATCGTCTTCGTTCATACCGACGACAAAAGTGATACGGTGAATCCGATAACCGGTGAGACTCAGACGTGGAGGCTGATGTCCCGCTCTCGCAAACACAGAAAAAATTCACAAATAGAAGACGCAAAGAGTAACAAATACAGTGAAACATAGATAAACAACATATTTTTATGACGAAAATATAACACGATACACTCTAAACTTCTAAACAATAAATGTCAGAAAGAACAAAGAAAAAACACTAATATTTGTTTATAGTAAGTACAATATCTGGCACATGGCCGAAAACAGGATGGGTTGAGGTTAGTCGACACTGTCTATCCTATGCATAGCTAATCACATTCACCACCCAATAACTCTCAACAGTTTCTTCATTTGGTACAAAAACTCATCCATTATCTTACAATTCTACATGTACCATAAGTCCACATAGTCAAAGAGGAACCCCCAAAAGGGGTAACAATCACATGAGATTAACCGCCCCGTTGTGAAATCAAGATTGGCCACATACACTCAAACTAGACTTCCTACAGTTACCCAATTTCTGCTGAAACGTCGAAATCTGATATAGAATCCTTTTCTATCAGATCTGCTCTTCATTTTGACCTGATGGTCAAAGTATCTAATCAGATGCTGATAAGAATAACGTTCATATTACAAGTTGAGGTTAGTCGACACTGTCTATCCTATACCTAGCTAATCTCATTCACGACCCAATAACTATTAAGTTTCTTCATTTGGTACAAAAACTCATCAATCATCTTACATTTATCGTAATAACATATAGTCAAAGGGGAACCTCATAAAGGGGTAACAATCACATGAGATTAAAAAGTTTTATATAAATAATTTTAGAAAATATATATAAAAACTATAGTGATACGAAAATGAAAGGGGAAGGGGATGATAACCCAAAGTCAATTTAAAATATTAAAACTAAAATAAACAAATGTAAGTAAGACTCTTCCACCCCCAAAATTCAAAGTGGCTGTTGTATTCCGCCTGACGACGAACTTAAGTAACACACTCGCTGAAGAAGATGGATAGGATAAAATAAATATTGGAATGGAAAAATCAAGATTGACCCAGTTAATATGAAAAAGTGGGTTAAAAAACAAACTGAGAAGGTTAGGAATCTCCACATGGATCATAACAAAAAGATAAGCAGGGAACAGTCTAGGAACAACATTTACTTACATTAACTAGGTGCACAAATGAAATTTAACTTAACTAGGGCAGTGTTTACAGGAAATTGCCCCGTTGTGAAAACAGGACTGGCCACATTCACGCGAGCTAGACTTGCTACAGTTACCCACTTTCTGCTGAAATCTGTCGATATCTAACGTCTTCTATCAGATCTAATCTTCATTTTGACCTGATGGTCAAAGTATCTAATCAGAAGTTGATAAGAATAACGTTCATATTAAAAGATTCCCTCTATCCGCGTCGACCAAATCACTAATCGAGCTAAAACCAGCAACGTCAGAAGCAACATCCGTTTCACCCCAGAATACGGGGGTGACACATTATCACACGCGTACGCGATATCGATGAAGGCGAGCCGTTTGGGAGCGATATGAGCCGTCAACTCGCCGACACGTTCCCAGAAAGGTCGCACCTGAGGAAAGTGTGAGCACCCGTTTTCTTTTAAATCAAGGTTATACCGATGACTGTCGCTCAAATCTGCCCCGCCGCATCTGAAGGCTATGTCATTAAGAGATAGCACGTTCAGAATCAATCGCCAGGTAAGGGAAAACTCAGGGTTACACACTTAATTCGCGGCTGGCGCTCAAAACCAGAAGGAGCACGACTCTGTGGCCGACAAGTCGAGTCGATCACATAGAGGGTTCTTCGTCGCGACCCCATCCACTAATACACAATGCATGAGCCTCCGAGGTCGAGAAAAGCCAGTTGACAGAGGATTGACCCGCAACGTTTTTTCCAAAATGATTGACCCGGTATCTATGGTCGAGACCAGACTTGGCCATCAAATCAACCAAGCTACGATCACCCGATCTCCCGCTTGCTGCACGCTCTCTATCTAGCTTTGGATCCAGGAGGCATTCCTGTCCCCCACTATGACTAGGCGCGAAGAATCTACCAGGAACAACCCCAACTGAAGAAAAAATGAGACACGCTCTTCCCGGTCGTTGGGCTCATAAAACGCAGCTATCCGAAAAGAACTAGTGTACAAGGCAATATCGGCGACGACCAACGAAATCCACGAGCCAACATGGACAAGGTCAACTCTTTCACCCAAGTACGTTTAACCAACGAGGAAACACCTCTGGACTGCTAGTCTCCGTATGCTGAATAGACAACAAAGTCGCTAGACGGCTCACGAGCATCAACATTGCAAACAAAGTGTATCTCCTGAATCGTAGCCACATCTTCTCCAAATAACAAGTGATCACGAAGCAGGCTGGCAGATATACCCTGATCCCTGAGACACCTCGCATTTAAAATAGTGTGACATCTTATTCACATACTGAAAAGAAATCTGCTGCAGTCAGGACCCCGACGGATTGTCCTTGACTACCAGTACCAATTTCGGACGTAAAGCGTCCGTCTAAGACAATACCGCCGATGTCCGTAGGGTAAGTTAATTTTAATGAACTATATGAATAGGAGTGAAGAATAACAGGGATACTCCCTGCATATTACTTTGCCATTTTTGTCAGTTCTGGTGATTGCAATTGCTGTTAATAATTTCAATTAATGCAATCATGGATGTTCTGGTAAATTTCTTTAAAATTGAAATCGAAAAAGGAATTTTGCAATTTTTTTTATTTTAATGATATTTGTTTATAAATTCAATTCATGTAATCACGGATGTGCTGGTAAAAGTCTTGAAAAATGAAATCAGAAAAGGAATTTTGCAACTTTTTGAATCCTTTTACTAAAATATATTTTCTCTAATAATTTAGTTTTACTTCACAAATAAACCTCTAACCATCAGAAAAATATACTCAAAATAGCTCTTGCTGGCTATATAGCTTTCTGTGGTTGATATTTTATATTGCCGTGTAAGTGTAAAATATTTTCAAACTTATGTGTATTTACCAGAAGCTTCTCTTGGATATGTGATAGTTCATATGACATCAGTTATCAAAGAGGCTGCTCCATCTGAGTATCTTCGCGTTCAAATTGAAGGACAATTAAAGACTGCATAAATAAATAAATTTTTCCTTTGCTGTAAAATATTGAAAAACATTTTTACTTCTGACATAAAGTATTGCAATTATTTATACTGTTTCGAGAGCCGAGTTCAAAATCCAGTTGAATTTCTTGTATTCACTTACGCACAAATACCCTTGAGAAAAGTATTAATCTGTCTCTTCCCCCCAGTTATGGGTTGAATAACTGGACAGATTGGGTTTTATAGCATTGGCTGGCAACCAGTCCACCGCAGAATGTAATGACAAACTACTGTGGGATAATCTTCTGCTCAGTCAGTCATGTCTCTTTTCAGATAGGATCCCCCAAGCGTGCATCACGTATGGCATTTAACTGAGTGACTTATATTGTTCAAACAGTTGTCGTTATCTTTGCTGTCATATTCACGATATTTAGGCCGTTGTATTCTCCGGCCTTCTTCAGGTGATTGGAATTTGGAACTGAATCCTTTATTTTGTTCACCGGGGTATATTGTTCTAGTTCCATGATTCATGCCTCTACCAGATGTCTTTGTATGTCAGTTATCTCCCTTTAACTCAACTCGCTAGATTTTTTACCACTGCTATCGCCAGGTATTGAATTCACAACTCTTTGCGTCAAGTCATTGAATCCAACCAAGCTTTTATCAACTGAGCCATGTGCTTTGAGTACAATACCTGGCTACAGAACAGGGGAAACAAAAAAATATAGAATTGATTTGAAGATAGATAACTTATACTGAGTCATCTGGAAGTGTCATGGCTCATGGAAGTAGAACAATACAAAATGTTGGGATAACCTCTATCTTATAATGAACAACCTCAAAAAGAAAACTCTCAATTAGATCCAACCATTTCTTGTAAAATCTTTGAAAAGCTTGACGGACTTGCAGTTTTTTCTTGAGCTTGCACAAGACAAGGAAGACTAGACGGTAACTGATAAGTTTTATTTATAAATTTGCTGACGATGAAAAATCATATTGATTTGCCGTATGCCTTCAAGTTCAAGCAGCTCTGATGATGATGATGCGAAACTATTCACACGCAAAAACCTGTGTTGCATAAACACGGGTGACGTCACTGACCCAAATTCTCTATCAGTTCGCTTGTAGAGGCGTTAGAATTTGTCCAGTGCTCATCAGTGATCCCTGGACAAATCCTAATACAGATACAAGAGTACTAACCAAAGTCTTGTGTCAGTGACGTCACTAACGTTTTCTGCGTTTATAAGTCGATGAGATGATTTGAAAACGGAAAAGATAGCAGGTGGAAGAAAGAAAAAAAAAAAAAGAGAGAATAATCTTTAGTCTTTATTGATTGGAAATGATTTAAAAAATATAAATTTAAATGCAAAAGCTGTAAACTTATTATTTCTTCACTAAATTTCTTTAAGAAAATGCAATTTTTTTTGTTCGGGAACGTGATCAGATGTCGAACGTTCTGTTTTTGATTTTTGTCGTAGTTTTTTTTAAATTTTTATTTTGTGTTTGATACATGCCTATATATGTGTGTGAAAATGTGTGATATTTTTGGCTCATGCTGTTAGTTTTTCATTTCATGAACAAATCTATCGAAAATTTTCTTCGTATCATTTACTGAATTTTGAAGAAAGTTTCCGTTTTTAAGCAGGAAATCCGACTCTTCCGCGTGTAAGTAGAGATGTTTGTGCAATGTTAAGTATAGAAATACATAGATTCCTGAAGTTTGCCAGGAATTTATCAACATTTTACTGTCTGTATCGCCATATTTAAATTTATTTTTATTGAATAAAATAACTGTGAAAAATGTATCTTTAATATGCTTAAAATTTAGCATCAACATAAGCATTAACAAAATGCTGATTTCGCTTACACATTGTTGAAATTATTTATACACAGACGCGCACACACAACTATATATAGGTATTTTGGTTAAATTTGCTAATGCGTTTCTGTTAAACGCCACATATTAATGTAATTTAAATTTTTGCAAATGTGGATGAAGATAGATTTCATATAAGAGAAAGAAATGATCTACATTCATTTTTAATGTAGGTATGGAGTTTATTCTTTTGTTGGCTTTTAGAAAAAGAAAGAAATATTTTTGTTTGAACAGCAAGTTATTTATGAGTCTTAGTCAAAAATGGCAGAAACATCTTTAAGAACATAACGCCGAAACTGACAAGGAAATCGATATAACCAAAATCAAATAACTATATATATATATATATATATATATATATATATATATATATATATATTAAAAGATGAAATATTCACCGTTTACTCTATGCACTAAACAATACCTCTATATATATATAATATTAACTATAGCAACAACAATACCAATATTAACCGAACTACTGATTGAGCCCTCTGGAAGAATGCTAGACTTTGAAACAGTAGCTACTCTAGCATGTACTCATCGTTCATTCAGCAATGAATTAGAACACTCTCAGCTTTGGGGTATGTGCATAATGATAATGTACACGTTAAAAAGTCTGCCTTCTTTTACCAAGCTCCCATAGCTCAGTGGTGGAATCACGGACTGACGCCAATTTTGTCGGGTTTCAATCCTAAGTAAATAGCAATCGGATGCCTAACCGTACTGATGAGCTGTGATACATATCGGTCTGCGGATGACTATATATATATATATATATATATATATATATATATATATATATTACGAAAATTGGTTATAAACAACCGACAATTTGAAATGAATTGTTTGAACATTATTTTTTATCAATACTCGTATTTAAGTAGATATTCTGTTTTTAATTAAACGGTATTATATATTTATATCTACCGGCCTGATTATTTACGATAAATGTTTATTACGAAAATGTGTGTCATTTGGCAGGATTCGAACCTGCGACCCCTCTCCACATAGGGGAAGCTACCATATGATCTGGCACGTCCTAGACCTCTCGACTACGAATGACCTTCAGTCTAAACGAGGTATAATCAAGCCTATGTAACACAGTTTTCGATTCATCGTAATAACCATATCTACTTTGAAATGTATCGTAATGTCAACAAATGTAAACATGTTATGGAAATTAACGAAGATTAACGAAACTTGGTTATAAACAACCGACAATTTGAAATGATTCGTTAACTCTGAGCTCCAGTCCTTTCTACATAACCCCGTGTATCTTGTTCTTTTCCTTTCTCTCTACCTTAGCAACTGCCTTTACTCCTGTGTACACATCCTTCTATAGTCCTTTCTCTGAAACCCCTGTAACTGGTTTGTCTTAACTCTCCTCCTGCTTAAACTTTTACCCTCTTATGTAGCCCCCTGCGCATCAGTGGCGGTTTCGCCTTTTCTTGAGGTGAAACGATGAAAAAAATAATCAATAAATTAATTCGAAACTTACGTAAAGATAAAGTAAAATTCTTGTTCGCTCTTAGCCATGTGCTTTTGTGTACAATACCTGGCTACAGAACAGGGGAAACAAAAACTTATAGAATTGGTTTTCAGATAGATAACTTATACATCCGTAAGAGGCATTGCTCGTGGAACTAGAACAATACAAAATTTTGGGATAACCTCTATCTTATAATGAACAGCCTCAAACAGAAGACTCTCAAAAACTCTCTTAAAAACAAAAAAAATGACATAAAAACAGTTAAAGAGTAGCCGCGGTGCTAATAAAGTGATTTAGAGATCATACTAAAAATAAAGAGCCTATTTTGTTTGCGTAAACTTATTTTGTTTTGGAAATTTAAATATTCGTTTATTTTATTATCATGTTTAGTTATTGTTCGATTTTTCAAAATAAATTATATGTGGTTTTGTTCTTCCATTTTTCTTTAATGTATTAAAACAAAAAAGAACTTTCTAGATAAGAAACACAAATGATTTATCTAAAATAATTTAACCCTGGAACATCCGTGGAAGTTTAACTGTTTTCCTATTTTAATTTCCTAATCAATCTTAATTTATTTTAGTTAAGGACTGCATAAATTCCATGCACAATCTAATATAAAATACCCTTGGACATTCCCCGAATTCATCGTTAAACTACTGAGATTAACCGTTTATAATACATTGCAATAATATTCATAAATATGAAGGCACTTCATTGTTTAAAACGAATGAGATTAAAAATGCCAACATCTGAAATTGACAAAATTCAGTCAGTTAAGTGCCATACGTGAAACACGCTTGGGCGATCATGTCTCGAAAGAGACATGATTGACTGGGCAGAAGATTATCCCGCAGTAGGTTGAAATTGCTTTCTGCGGTAGACTGGTTGCCAACCAAGGCTATAGAACCCAATCTATCCTATTATTTAACGCATAACTGGGGGAAGAGACGGAGTAACACCTTTCCCAAGGGTATTTGCGCGTTAGTGAATGTAAGGAATTCAACTGGAATTTGAACTCGGCTCTCCGATTTCTCTTTCCGAGCCGATATCCACTGCGCCACAACGCACATTACATTTCTCTAAAGACATTTAAGAACAGTTAAAAGCATGAGAGAGTTATCGCTTCCTCTCTATTCCTTTCTTTCTTTCTTTCTTTCATTTTCTCACTGAAAACATATATTGCATAAGAAATTAAGAATTAAAATCAACATTGTTCTTCACTTTTACAAAAATGCACAATGACCTTGTGAAATCCTGATTTTCCCCAAACAGAAAAAGGATTGACCATGTGTTTAAAAAAAAACAAGTTTTTTTTTGGTTTTTTTTTAAATCATATCACCCCCAGCAAGGCGGTAACGCCACTGATGTGCAGGGGGTTACGTAAGAGTAAAAAGATTTGAAAAGAGAAAGCCGGAAACCACATCCTAAACAGGAAACAAGGGATATGCGTCTTCACCCGTTCAATAGACGTGGGTGGAGTGTAAACCGGGCGATAGTTTAGTCTATCTACTCCAATTAAAGTAGATATTAAGTAGGTGCAAAATTGATTTTTGAGTAATTGAAGCGATTTGCAAGATTTGAGGACTTAGTGATCAAGTGCGAAATTTAATAAGAAAATAATAGCCTCAGATCAGCGTCAGTCAAGAGAGTCACACATGGAAGCAGCATAGTCGACAAGCTAAAATATAACGGGAGAAACTTCAAGTAACCAGGACATTGTCCACTTTTTCTTTCTTTCTCGTATGCTGATTCATTTTACTCCTTCTCCATCCAAAGACATTCCTACCAAACAAACACATACGTACGTACAAAGATACTCTTTCAGCAATTACTACTACGAACATTTTCTACAAATTTTGATAACTTTAACTTTCTACGAATTCCTGTTATTCATTTTTTAATAAATTTCTATTTTAACATGAAAAATGTATATTTATATTCTTACACTATTCCACACTATTGCACACATTCCAACCTGCAACAAACCTTCTGATGAAAACCTTTTGATAATTCTAATGATGATAAATCTGCACAAAACTTGTAAGCTGTAGGGAGTTCGGTTAAGTCTGACACAAGGCCGGAATCAAGAAACATTAATAATCTCCCTATAACTTCAAATAAATAGCGTCTCTGATATGTCTTTTCTGTTTCTTCCTCACGATCAGAATATTCCATCATTTAACACGTATTGGCATAACGTAACATATGTGCTAACTAACTAACAATGCAACAAAAGCACAAGCAGAATTATAAAATCATTTGGTGTTTGAATACCTCACGTTAGTAAAAATTAAAAGATTTGAAACAAACAAGTATTCTATTTCACTGAAACAGATATCAAAATGTTACGAGCGTTATTGCTTCATCTTTCTTTCTTTCTTCATTTTTTTCTTTCTTTTTTCTTTCTTTCATTTTTTCGTTGAAAGCAACAAAGAATCCAGCAGATTTGGAGTTTGATGTGGTGTTTGAAACCGTCATTTTAGCAAAACTGAAAAGATTAGAAATTCACAAGTTTTCCATTTCACGGTAAAATTATACAAGCGATATCTATTACTTTTTCTTTATTTTTTTTTATTTTTTACTTTTTTTTATATTTTTTTAAATTTTCTTATTGAAAGCAACTAAGGAACAATCAGATTTATAATATAGTATGGTGTTTGAAAACCTCACGGTGCCAATATCCTCCCGCAAAAAAAAACTATCAGGCCTTAGTAATAACTACATTATAATGTTTAACTCGAAATATCATCTTTGGACATCTGGTTAGAAGAAATTTATTTTATTTTATTTTAAAGAAGGTTTTTCAGAAGGAATAATGTATTTGTATTCAAACCTGTAAGTGTAACAATATATGATTTCTTCATTTAAAAGTAGGTTTATTTTCGTAGGTTGGTCATTGTGGTATATTACATATCGGAACGAATTCACTTATGCACAAATACCCTTGTGAAAGGTAAGAACCTATCTCTTACCGTTCATCTATGGGTTGAATATCAGGATGGATTGGTTTCTGTAGTCTTGGATGACAATGAGTCTACTACAGAAAGAAATTGCAACTTACCGTGGGAAAAACATCTGCCTAGTAATTCATGAATCGAAAGAGATATGATCGCGGAAAATCTTGTGCCTGGTAAAACGTGGATCGAAAAAGACATGATCTCTCAAGCGTCTACCACGTATGGCACTTAACTGACTGATATAGATAAAAGAATAAAATAACCGGACAGATTTAGTTCTATGGCTATGGTTGGCAATTAGTCTACCGAAGAAAAAATTGCAACCGACTGCAGGAAAATCTTTTGTTTAATCAGTCATGGATTGAAAGACATGTGATTGCTCAAGCGTTTATCACGTATGGTACTTAAATGCCTGATATGAATAAAAGAATAAAATAACTCGACAGATTGGGTTGTATAACCTTGGTTGGCAACCAGTCTACAGAAGAAAAAATTGCAACCTACTGTGGGAAAATCGTTTGCCTAATCAGTCATGAGATCGCTCAAGCGTTTATCACGTATGGTACTTAACTGACTGTTATTTTGTGACTTAAATATCTATTATAATTCTAATATAAAGTGTTTCATCGCGATATATGTCCAAATTATTCTTCAACTTGCTGGTATGCAGAATAAGCGAAACTTAATAAAAGAAAAAATTAATGAATTGCATATTCTCACGTTTTTCATAAACCAATAATGATTGGTACTAATATAAAATCAATGCAGATCGATATTAAGTATAATCAAACTGCTTTTAGATCAAGGTAGAAACGCATTTACAGAAAGATATATCAAAGTAAGAAAATAAATTTCTTCAAAATCTAAACATTTACTTAAAAATATAAATTATTCAGGTGAATTCTTATTGTTCGAAATCTGTACTTTCCTCCAAAATATTTTCTTTTTCTATTTCGAAATACTGAAATTGAGAAAAAGCTAAATTTATTTCAAGACAAATCAGAATATGTGCGCCTATTTTCGTAGAAGAAACACGATATTGATTTTAGAAGCCATTGGAAAAGAAATGCGTTTTTCTTGGCTTTCTTACTACTCAACAATGTTAATTTGTGCAAAAGAAAATGATGACACTGCGTTACTATTCTGTTGCATTTAAAGTGTCGTGATTAAAACATGTTTACTTAATGTTTGTGCCCATATATGGCAATGAATACTTGAAACTTGAAGCAATGTCGATATATATATATATATATATATATATATATATATATATAATAAAAATTGAAACCGCAAGTGTTCTTTTATAAAATATAGAAAATATATATTTTCTTTGTATTAAAAATATACACTTTTCTCTCGTTGGAACCGCGGTAACATCTCTGTTATTATATATATATATATATATATATATATATATATATATATATATATATATATATATATATATATATATATATAGTGGTTTGCAAATGCCTACACCCACTTTGAAAATTTATATATCTTGTATAATTTAACAGGGAAGAACATATTTTCAATACCAATGATAGTTAAATAATAAGCAGATCCATAAAATTTATTCATATAAATATTACATTATTTAAATTTCACACTGATACTTAAAATCATATAATGTTGGAAAATGTATTTGCAAATGTCTACACCCTCCACATATGATACTGTGTTATGACGTAGATTATCATTGATGAATATAATTCAGAACGATCAACAGTGACATGTGCGTTCTACCATAACAAACAAATTTGGCCAGTTTATTTTCCTATCTAAGTTGATTTAATTGCCTACTAAATCATCCACCACATGGTTTCTTGGTATGTTGGTCTTTGAACTCTGACTGTAAACACAAGGTGTCCTACTCGGGAAAGAATTTGGAGAAACCTCTGTCTCAGGAACTTACAAACCTTATTATTCAAAAGTACAATGTAAATAATGGCTATAAACAGATTACAAAAATTTTAGAATTGCCTCTAAGCACTGTTTAAATTGTAGTTAAAAAGTGATTAGTGCACAACTGTAGTTAAGAAGTGATTAGTGCACAAAACCGCGGCTACTCTATTAAGATCTGGGAGACCGAGCATACTTACCAGAAGATCAAAATCAAAACTGGTCCGGGAGGCAAACTCCAGCTCTAGTGCAACACTGGAAGACTTGAAAGTTTCAATTTCCAGAACTGGGACAACTCTCCAGGCATCTATAATTTCCAGAGTATTGCACCGCTCTGTCCTGCAAGGTAGGGTAGCTAGAAAAAGCCTCTTCTAATCCTATGCACAATCCAGCTTAACGAAAATTTGTTAAAAGTCACATCAATGATTCCTTGATCATGTGGCGAAAGATTTTGTGTTCAGATGTGACCAATATTGAGTTATTTGGAAGAATACGAAACGCTACATTTGGCTGAAAAAAAGCACTGCTCACCAACCTCATTACACCGTCAGCACTGTAAAGCATGGCGGTGGTTCTATCATGCTTTGGGGTTATTTTTAGAATGCAGGACCTCGAGAGCTAGTAACCATCCTAGGTGTCATGGACAGTGACAAGTATTAAGAAATACTATAGGGAAACCTGCTGAAATTTACTAGAGCTCTGCGCTTGTGTCGCAATTTCAAGTTTTAACAAGAAAACGACCGCAATCATGTGTTAAAAAGCACTAAAGCTTGGTTTGCTAGCAAGACAATCAGAGTTTCGGAGCGGCCAAACAACTCTCCAGACCTCACTCCTGTAGAAAATCTATGGCGAGATCTAAAGCTGTGCACCGACGTTCCCCATCCACTCAGACACAGGACGAGAAGTTCTGCCATGAAGAATTGCAAAAGCTCTCAGTAGACCACTGCAGCAAGCTCACGGAAGGCTACTCGAGGCGTCTGCCGGCTGTAACTGACTCAACAGGATCATCTACAAAGTATTAGCTGAAGACATTCTAAAGGGGGTGTAAACGTTTGCAAAGAAATGTTCAAAATTATTTTTGTTTAATAATCAGTTACAAATTTTTCAAACGTATTTTTTGTATTCGATAAATGTGTGATAGATCTGCTTATTAAAAAAATTATTAGAGTTTAAAATAGTAATTGTTCCTATCCAAATAAACAAAATACATCCAGTTTTCAAGGGGCTGAAGACTTTTGCAATGCACTGTATATAGGTTACTATGAATAAATTGTCGTCTAAATTAAAACATCTCTTTTTAACAGATATATTTACCAAAATTAGACAAAAATATCTTGAAATACGAAAAATAATTTTAAAAATCGCCATTGGTTTCAACCACGGCCTCCAAAAGCCTTCGAAATCTCTTGCAACTCTTTAGGACGGTTTCTTTGTTTAAGTTGGTGAATGCTGCTATAATCCTTGCCTTCGCTGTTACAAAGATTTTGTTGGTCCTTCGCTCACCTATGCTCTATACATAATAATCAAGGAAGTTGCAGTCCGGTGTGTTAGGTTATAAGATGTAAGTGGGTGATGTGGTGGCAGAAATTATCTCACAGACATGATTATTGGTTGGTTGGCTGTTTTGTTTTTATGGCAAATCAACCTCGGCGGGTCATTTATTGCCAACGAAATTTTTATTTATTTATTGCTGGTAATACCTTTTTCTTTCAAGAATGAATTGTTGTTTATATAAGTTTTTATGTCTAGTAATATATTTTTCTTTTCAAGTATCAAAATTCATTGGGATTTTTTAAGGGCAGGGTTTCCAAGGCCTACCCTTGTTATTTAACCCATAACTGGAGGGAAGGGACAGATTAATACCTTTCCCAAGGATACAAGTGCTTAAGTGAATGCAGGGTATTCAACTGGAATTTGAACTCGGCTCACCAATTTCTCTTTCCGAGCTGATATCCACTGCACCACAACTCACATCCGTCAGTAAACCCTTACAGCACCTGGTATTCCCAAGGGGTCACCCATCTAAGTACTGACCAGGCTCAACGTTGCTTAATTTCGGTGATCGAGAGGGAACCGGTGTACTCAACGTGAAATGGCCGTCAGCCAGACATGATTGTAATCTGCTGCTTGTGTGGTATGATGGCAGACATAGAGACTTTCAGCAGCTCCCGTTTGAACCAAATCTGTACTATATCTTTAAGGACTTTAGGAAGTCTTCGTGCTGAGTGTGTGACCCTAACCACAAATTCATAGTTCTTATCATATCAGAACAAAATAATCAATACAAAATATCGTTTACAAATTTCTGCTGTCTGAATTACGTCATGGTAATATTTTTCTCACAAACGGCTGCCAACTGACCCTACTATGCCGTGCAGTCGACAAAATGAAAAATAAATAGCGAGAGCATTTACATTATTCGGACTATTGTCCTCATCTTTATTGCCCCTTGTACGACGTTTCGGCCGTTATACGCTCTGGCCTTCTTCAGGTGCTAAGAATTTAGAACCGAACCTTTTATTACAATCATTGGAGCATATGAACTTTAATACGTTCCTAATGTCTCTTCTAGAAGTCACGATTTATCTCCCTCTAACCCTGTAAGTTACTTGTTCAACATTGCTGTACCCTTAAGGAGACTTGGCCGAGTAGATATAGACGTTGGTTAGTTTCTGTGACTTGACCCAAAGAGTTGTGAGTTCAATACCAGGTTACAGTAGTGATGAAAAAGTAACATACCGGGAGATAACTCATGACTTCCAGAAGAAACATTAGGCAAGGAATGGCGTTCATATACCCCAGTGACTGTAATATAGGGTTCGGTTTCAAATTCCTAGCACCTGAAGAAGGCCGGAGCGTACAACAGCCGAAACGTCGTACAAATACCAATAAAGATGAGGATAATAGTCTGAATAATGTAAATGCTGTAAATATTACCTCATCCCAGAAATTTAGACACATATTAAATAGCGAGCATTCGCGAAATTAAAAATTTATCTTACACTAGCATCACAGACCGGCGTTGCCTATGCAACTCAGAACATTTTAGAAGTAGAACTCGGTTATATATAAAAACATAATTATATGAAAAATTGTTTAAAAATTCTTGAAAAATTCCATTGAAAAATCTATTTTCTTTTGTTTTGCGTAAACGTCATTTGATGTTTTGTGTGACATTGTAAACAACATTGCGTTTGTTTTTGTTTCATAATTACGGGGGGAAATATTTACATTTTTTGTTGACTAAATGAATTTAACATAAAAATAAAAATTATTTATTTTCTTTTACTGAAATTAGAAATCTAAAAACTATTCTGCTCTCAGTGTAGAAATTTTCGAAGAATATTTAAAAATGTAGAAATATAAAAACTATTACGCTCTCAGTTCGGAATTCTTTTTAAAATATCTTTTTTGATTCCAAATTACGGGGGAAAATATTCAACTTTTTTTGGATAAACAAATGAATTTTTAAAACGCCGGAAGAAAATTAAATTCAAAGGCTCATCTTTTTTGTTTTTTAGTCGTGTTTTACACGTGTGATTTGATTTCTGTGACGTAATCTTGCAACCATCTTAGATCTTAGATGTTTTACGGAGCAAATGTAAACAATTTGCACCATTGGCCAAAAAGTACGAAAGGTAAAAATTGCTGAACTTAAACTCAAAAGTATATGTCGACCTAGCTTCCCTGTAGATATGTGTTCCCAGAAAGTTTGAATGTCGTAGCTTAAAAATGTAGGCGTGCATAGAGAACAGTCACACACAGACTCACAGATTATCTTTTAGATATATAGATTAATTTGTTAATGATGTTTGCACATGAAAAAGAAATAAGCAATGGTGTCGATCCAAAATTTAGAAAGTCAAATAAAGGCTATGGATATTATCTGACAAGACAATAGATCTGAAAAATATTCATGTACAGGTAAATAATGTATAAGAAAAAACATTTTGTTCCTATGTGTGATGTGAAGTGAAAGCTTTGCCTATTTTGATGCAAAATAACCATGAGAAAAATTTATTTATATCATCACTGTTAAAAATTAAACCTTGATGATTTAGATATCTGTTGTGAATCCCGGGAATGGGCCAAGTCGAATAAATGAACAACGAGCAGTAATTGAAATAGAAAATAAGTGTATTAACGTAAGGATACAGACTTGAATGAAGATTAGTCGTCCAAAATTAGGCGTCAGTAAAAAGTATATGTACAAGTCTCCGGAAGTAAAACCGTAGTATATTAAGTATGTCCACGTCGGAAGCTGACAGGTATTGCGTAATAATGTTCTTGATGATTGGAGCATATATCTACTATGAGCTGCTGTGTACTGACTGCTAATTTCTCTCTGGACTCTCGTATTCTCCGGTTAACACTCTGTGAACACGCATTATTCTCCAGTCTCTCTTCTATAGCAGTAGTATAAATATACTCTGGACGAGTCCATCTTTATGAAAAGGGAGAACCCCACAACACCCCGTCTCTAGCTTCTTTTTTAGGGGAGTCGATATTTTTCTCGCTTATGGTATATTATTAGCGGTTCTGTGAATTTTCTTTTCCTGCTTGTTCTTGTAATCTCCGTGGCCACTTGCGTTCTTTGAATTTCAAATGCTTCAAAAATTGAACTTGACTCCTGCACCTGTCTTTTTTGTAATTGATTGATATATCTCCTGTGAGTGAATCTTTCGTCTTGAATCGTGTACAGCACGTTTCGCAGTCTGCTTATTATCACACCTCGTTCCCAGTATGCGATAATGAAATAGACCCGTTCGCCTTGTTTAACGGATCTTTTAGGTACTATATGTATATGGCGGTTTTTATTTTTACTGGGTAATAATTTGTCAAAAACAGACCGCATTTTATGGGCAAACATCACTTCAGCTGGCGAAAGGCCGGCTGGTGTGTTTCCGTTCGGGTTGATCCTGTAGACTAGTGGGAACTGGTGCATTGCTCTTTCAGTTGATACGTCCTCTGCTTTTTGTGCAAGGCTCTCTTAAGTGTGTCCAGAAACCTTTTGTCTTGACCGTTAGATCGTGGATGGTATGGTGCTACTTTAATATGCTTGACTTGATAAATCGCATATACTTCTTAAAACGGCCCTCGTGGTAAATTGGGCACCACTATCAGTGTACAAGGCAATCTACTAAACCTTGCGAATAACTCGTGTAGACAATTAATAGTGTTTTTCGTATTAGGGTTTTTGTATCTGAAGACTTCTGGCCACTTGCTGAAGCTATCTATCGTTATAAAGTAGTAATATTTATCTATGGATCCTGCATAGTCCGCGTGGACTCTAGACAAAGGTCTGTCCGCCTTAGACCATGGTTTTTGTATAATTGGTGGTGTCTTTGCTGCCGCAGCGCAGCCTCTACATTTTTTTACCATTTGAGTAATGTTGTTATCCATATTAGTCCAGTAAACAAAACTTCTCATTAACGCTTTCATACGGTCTTTCCCTGGGTGTCATAGATAAAAGTCCTTCAGAATTCGTCTTTGTAAAGATTTGGGTATGACCCAAAAGTAATAGGTAATCACAAATTGAAAAACTCTCCGCTAGATTTCTTTCTTTTTCTTCTATTTTTCTCTTTGTACTTCGTATGAATTCTTCCATTTCAGCTTCTCTTCTGATGTCTAACAAGGTCACTGGTAATTTCCTTACTGTATTGCTTAGAACTTTACTAATTTCGTCTTCGGCTGGCAAAGCCGCTATTACAGAGTCTTCCAGAGGTTCGCATTTCGCAGGTACCAATCTAGATAAGCCATCCGCGTGACCAATTTTCTTCGACGGTAGGAACTCTAGTTTGAAATTATAATTCGATAATATAGTTCCCCATCTCAGAAGTAAGTTGTGTCAATTAGTAGTCCTTTTTTCGATCCGAATATAGTGAGAAGAGGTTTAAGATCAGTTTGAAGAGTAAACTTTCTTCCATATACGTATGTATGGAAGCGAGTTATGGCGAATATTATGCCTAACGCTTCTTTCTCAATTTGCGAATAATTTCTCTCTGCTGGTAATAACGATCTAAATGCATAAGCTGTAGGTTTTCTTGTGCTATCCTGCATCTTGTATAATATACAAGCTCCCACTCTATGTGAGCTTGCGTCACTAGCAATGATGATTTTCAGTTTGGGATCAAAATTGGTCATTACTAGATCAGATGTTAATTTCTTTAAGATTTCCTTAAAAGCTTTCTGACAATCTTCCGTCCAATTCCTTTGATTATCTTTTTTCAATAGTTCACTGGGGGGAGCCCTCAATTTGTGCATGTTTTCAATGATTTCACCGTAATAGTTCGCTAGACCAAGAAAGCTTTGCAACTTTGCGACATTTTCCGGTTTAGGCATATCTTTTATCGCTAATGTCCTACCTGGATCTGGTTTTCTTCCACTTTCATTGATTATATGGCCTAAATACTTGATTTCTCTTTTTTTTTAATTGCATTTTTCTCCTTCACTTTAAAACCCAAATCCTGAATTCTTTTAAAGGCTACTTTAATGTGCTTTTCATGTTCGTCTACATTATCACTTTTGATTAAAATGTCGTCTAAATAAGCAGTAGAACAGTTCCCATGGCATCCATAGTCTTTTGGAAGACTGACAGTGCTACTTTTATCCCAAATGGCATTCTGTTAAATTTGTAAAGTCCTTTGTGAGTATTGACACATAAAATATTTGTACTTTCTTCTCCTGGAATCATAAAATAAGCTTTGCTTAAATCAATCTTAGAAAATACCTTATCACCGTTAAGCTTGGTAAATATTTCCTCCTGGCTTGGCAATGAGTAGTGATAATCCTTGATAGCATTGTTTAACCCAGTCGAGAAATCTGCGCAAACACGGGTTTCTCCGGATTTTTTCTTTACATAGACCACTGGTGCCGCACATTCATTAAATTCGATTTGTGAAAGAATTCCAGTTAGTACCAATCTATCTAACTCATGGCGTTCTATACTCCGGGCCAAGCAACTGAGAGCCAGAACTGGAGGCCTGTTGAAAAATGTAGGACTTTCAGAAATTTTAGAAGAAAATGAAGTCAACCACATTATGAAATACTTAGAATAAAATTTTTATTCATACCTGAGGATAATAGGACGTGTTGAATGATAAATAAATGAAAATATGTATTTTTGCTATGAACACTGATAATTATTAAACCACACACAGAGGTAATTATGATTTCTGTAAAAGATACATTGAATCAGAAATTTATATTATTTACAGGTGTCACTGAATCATTTCTTCAGTCTATTCTCTGTGAGTGAATAAAGACTTTGGTTTAAATTTACATTACACTTACTGGGTTTGACAAACAGAACCCGAGAACGCTGAAAGACATCAGCCGAAGTGTGTATATAACAATCGATCATCACAGAAATATAGACAAATAAAACAAAATCATTCTAGGAAAGTTTCAAAACTCTTAGAGCCGGTTATTTTTCTGATCTAGGTGGGCCATGTTTGCAAAGGTTTTTCAAAACTATATTTGCAGAAATAGAAGCATGCTTTTTCTCCATGTTGAAAAAATGAAACTCAGAAATAAGCATAAAAATGTTACTTAATGATTTATAGCAAACCTTTTTCCTTTATTCTATGAAAAAGGATGAAACAAAAAAATAACCATTGACAATTGTGGTCAGAAGGAACTTTTAGTTTTCCACGCTCAATTAAATTGGTATATTTTCCATACATTTCATAATAAAAATGGGTTTCACATTCACTGGGTTGATTGTCATTTCTTGTAATATATCCAGCTATGTACACAAGAGCCATTTTTATTTCATTGGAAAGAGATGGTTCTAAATTTTCCAGATTGTCAAATATTTCTAAACCTTCTTCACAAATTTTGTAGTCACAAAATGTACATTAGTGACCAGGATTAACATAAAATCCATCAATATTTATATTTTGATTTAAAAGTAAAGATTTCTGATTAATATGCAGCTTTTCAATACATTGTTGAACATTTATAAAATAGGTGCCACAACATTTTTGGCCAAATTTACCAAATTATCTTTCTAATGTATCAGTTGAAAATTGCTCAAGTAGTACATATTTATGACTTGTAGCTAAAAGGTGTCAACATAGACTAACAATTCTATTGCAAGTATGATGTATGGCAGTAGCAGTGTTTTGGGATAATTGTTTTTGACGATTACCTTGACTGCCAGCCATATTAAGAGCCATTTTACCAAATTCAATGATGAAATCAAGTCGGGTGTCATTTGGAGATCTGATTTCAGCTTGTAGAGGATCATTATGTAATTTATCAATTTGAAGGGATTTAACATTTAAAATTTTCCACCATGTCAAAACCTTTTTTATGAAGAGGGCAGTATCATTCTTACCTTCACTTATTTAAGAGTGAGTGAGAAGTGCATTATATGTTGTTCTTTTTTTTTTTTCAGAAAACACTCTGAGACAAGTAGAAACCCGTTGTCTTTCTATTGGCTTTGGAACAATAGGTTTCATTTAAATCTGAAAGTCTTTCAGATTCAAAACAATATAATTGTTTAAGATGTGTCCATTTTGCAACTCAACTTATTCCATCATCATCAAAAATTAGTTCTCTTGTTTTTTTTCTGTCAGCCACGAATTGCGAATATCTTTCAACAGTTGAACGTAATAAAAAAGGAAATGTTTATTATCTTCAGCTAAGCAAGTTTTTTCAGGAAGTGTAGGATATAATTTTAAAAAAGCTTGATTTACGCGGTTGCCTTTACATCAGCTGGTACAGATGTGATGGCTTCGACTGTTAACTCAGTTTGTTCAAATAAAAAGGCGGATGTTAATTTTGAAATTGGAATCAATTTTGTAAGAAACTTTGGCTCCCCATTGAGACATATCAACATTATACGAAGTCCTGTTTGAGCAAATACAGATGGATTGTCAACTACTTTACGAAATAGTTGTTTGCCATGATGTAGCAACCTCTTTTTGATATATACTCCATCATGGAAAATGATGCACCCTTTTTGATTGGTGTTAAGAGTATTAAATATAGATAACAAAAAAGATTTTTCATTAAGTTTTGAAACTTTTGACGTCATCCTTCCTAATGTTGCTAATGAGGGTAATTGAAAATCATATCTTAATTCATTATACAATGTCCGTGATCTTGCATATACCCAAAAGCAAGCACAACTATATCTGAGTTGTATTTTATTCCAACCATTTTGGGAGCCATTGCTAAAAATTGTTGATTCAGGATATTTTTCTTGTGATCAAAAGCCATAGAATTTAAATATCGCATGATTTCTTCCAGTTTTGACCAAGTATCAACTGTATTTATATGATTATTGGACAGGCTGCTAATGTAACACTAAACTCCATAATGAAATGTTTCAAAGCGCAAATTGTTATTAATTTTCAACATAAAGAGAGGAATACCATCAATAGATTTTTATGATTGTGTAATATAATAATCTGGCCCCAGCCGAAGAAGGCCGATGAAGCGTGGGTGTTTTCGGTCATTGAAAGCAGCGGATGTCATTTTGACCCTATTTCCGGCAGAGCGGAAATAGCTCAGAGCAAACAGACAGGGTCTCTGAGAATTTACGTAGGCGTCGCGTAGGCGTCGCGTGATCAAGGCAAAACCGGAAGAAACGAGTCCCCGGTTTTGGAAGATATATAAAGACTGCGAAAACACAGATAAAAGAGTCTCCAGAAGTCGACAGTAGAAGAGAAGTCGAACCCAGTCAGTCTTGACGGTCTCCAGAAGTAGACAAGAAGAGAAGTCGAAGAAGAAGAAGTCAGTCAGCCTCGACAGAAGAGTCTCGAGAAGTCGAAGAAGAAACTAGACGAGTAAGCAGAGAAACTACACTCCCGTCGTCACCCCTGTCAACCCTGGAAGCGCTCCCTCAACTCTCTGTTCCTAGGCGACACGGTCCATCGTTCATCAATAAAAATATAAGTCATATATTTTTATATACACCCGTGTTTGTTATTTGTCGCTATATAACAATTGAACAGTTAAAATATTTCCATCCAAAAATGCTACAACTGGACATATGAAGTCCTTTTTTGTTGTTAAGCAGACTTTTTTTTCAAATTTGTATAATTAATTTTATCTACTTCTAAAAAAGCATTAAGCTCATCAGCAATTTGATTTCTAACAGTACTGGAGTTTTTTTTTCATATTCCTTTGAACAACTGAAGGTGTTAATATTTGACTACTTCGCACACCTGGCCATACAGATGGTGGATTTTTTGGATGAATTTTTCCATTAACTTTTATGGTATCAAAGTTTGAGGGCCGATGCTGTTGGCAAATAACAGTAACATTTAGATTGGCATTTGGAACTGATTTTATCCATTTCTCTCTCTCGTCTTTGCTTTTGGAAAACGATAAACTTGTTTTTATTAATCTCGCCACACATAGTTTTGTCTTGCTGGCTTCTTTAATTTGTTTTGCAAGCAAACACGCAGCACTTCTGGGGTATGGCTAGGAATTAAGTAGTATCTGAAATGGCAGATTAAACATCGTTAACAAATTTTTCTCTTACTACTTCAATTTAGGAGTAAATTTTCAAGCTAAATTAATTATACTCTTAATTACGGCTTTTATCCACGCAACCTGCCCAAATACACACAATTAATTAAAACCAAAAAAATTAAAGAGTTGCATTCAACTTGAGAATCCACTTCTTAATTTTAAAAAAATTGTGGGGGTTATGGTTTTGTTTGAAGAATACTGTCAGGTTTGCAGTTTTGCACAATATTACTAATCGTTTAATTATCAACAATAAAACTTTTTTTTAAATCAAACAAAAATAGTAATAGTTGCATAGTGCCATTAAACTAGAAATTAAAAAATTCAATTTGAAGTTGGTATTTAAATTTCCGGTATTGTTAAATGCTAAGTTATTGCTTGGCTCTCTCCCAAAGAATCAGCCACAAAAAAACAAAAAACAAAAAAAATGCCACTCTAGACAAAAAAGGAGACCGTTTTTCTTCCTGGAACTCCTCGCAATGAGATTGGGAATGGGAGAGAGGTATTTTCGTAATCTTTTGAGACCATGCCTCTAATACATCACTTCTGGGCCATGTGCCTTCTCAACTGGGTAAATAAAATAAACAACTGAACTCGTAGCAGTGAGCAGCATGAATTAAGATGGTAAAAAAAAAAACTTCGCGTAAAATCGCCCGGTCAAGTTTTATTACTTTAAAACATTATATTAAATTTAAAAACATTCATAAGTAGCCTTTCCTTTAGTTTGGTTATTTTTATACATTTTAAACTATAAATAGGAATATATGATATATATATATATATATGACTTTTTACCTCAAAGCAAAACAATTAAAAGTAAAGTAAAAATAATGCATTTTATCCTTTAGCAACAATTTCAGAAAATTTTTAAAATGAATATGAAAAATAAAATGGTATTATTATTTATGTCTTGTAAAATAAATTTTGTAGTCAAAAGACATAAAAAGGGGACCTTTCTAAACAAAAAATAGTAATAATTAAAATATTGACATTAACTGCATATAATAAATTTATTAGGTAAATTTTGATTTTAGGTCTCGAAAGCTTTTATCTCTTCATATTTTTCTAAAATAACCTTATTTCCGTGCAAATTTATATGATGAACTCCGATCAACAATTAAATATTGAAGAAACTTATCTTTTTTTATGTTGACGACCAGAAAAAATCGAACTTCTCGCTCTTTTTGTCACCCACAACCATCTCAATCAGGAGACATTCGCTGCAGAATCACTTTAGGTGTAGGAAGCTAATTTAGGCCTATTTACTTCCTTTAATGAAAAGTCTATGAAGAAATTACAAAGCGATTTATTTTTTCGGTACTCAATTTTTTCCTTTTTTTTTTTTTGTTGATAATTAATTTTAGAAAGATTTGTGTACTTAATTTCAGAAGAAAGTTAACTTTCAAATATATGAAAATATAGAATTTTTTTTTAAAAAGTTACCTTTAAAATGTATGAAAATAAGTGATAAGTGTTGTTTAAATAACCTTCAAAAACATTGCGTGCATTTACGTGTTTTTTTTTCTTTTTTTTTTAATTTCAGAAGAATGTTAACTTTTAAATATGTGAAAACAAATGATAAATGTAGTTTAATTAATCAAAGTTAACTTTCAAATATATGAAAATAAGTGATAACTGTAGTTTTACTTAATTTTTTCAAATGAAAGTTAACTTTCAAATATATGAAAATAAGTGATAACTGTAGTTTTACTTAATTTTTTCAAATGAAAGTTAACTTTCAAATATATGAAAATATAGATTTTTTTTAAGAAAGTTAAATTTAAGATTAAGTGAAACTACACTTATATGTATATGCTGAATTCCAATCAACAATTAGATATTGAAGAAACCTACCTTTTTTTATGTTAACGTCCAGAAAATATCGGACGTTCTTTTATATTCGTCGTTAATTGTTGTGACGAGCTGTTCTTTATTAATCCCGGAGTCGTAGCTTAATTGTACGAGGTGGTTTTGCCATTTTCTATGGGATGAGGTCTTTCTTTTTGCTCCTTCCGTCCTTGCGAATCTTCGTTACCACGTTGTGTTTTTTTTTTAATCGTATCACCCCGAGCAAGGCAGTAACGCCACTGACGTGCAGGGAGCTACGTAATAGTGAAAAGTTTGGAAAAGAGAAAGCCGAAAACCACATCCTAAACAGGGATCAAGGGCTGAGCCGCTTAACCTGTTCAATAGACGTGGGTGGAGTGTGAACCGGGTGATAGATAGATCAATCTACTCCAATTGAAAAACAAAAAAACAAAAACAAAGTGAGAAGATTGGAAAAGAGAAAGCCGGAAACCACATCCTAAACAGGGATCAAGGGCTGAGCCGCTTAACCTGTTCAATAGACGTGGGTGGATAGTGAACCGAGCGATAGATAGATCTATCTACTCCAATTGAAAAAAAAAACAAAGTGAAAAGATTTGAAAAAAGAAATCCGGAAACCACATCCTAAACAGGGAACAAGGAATGAGCCTTTTAACCTGTTCAATAGACGTGGGTGGAGTGTGCAAATCTTTCTTTTAAGTTCTTTCAAATTGTTGTGTCGCCAAATTGTTGTGGTCGACGTGTGTGGCAATATGGGATTTTTGTTGTTGTCTGTATGAGTTCTTTCGAGTATTGCCGCCAAATTGTTGTGGTCGACTTGACTCTTGAATTCTCGTCGCCAAGTTGTGGATACCAGGAATGGTACCCACACAAATAAATGAACAACGACCAGTAACACATATAAAATAAATGTATTAACATAAAGATACAGACTTGAATGAAGATTAGTAATCCAGGAATATGGGTTAGTAAAAAGTATATGGACAAGTCTCTGGTGGTGAAGTTGCAATATATTGAGTATGTCCGCGTCGGAACCTGACGGTTACAGCGTAATAATCTTCTCGATGAGTGGAGCACAGACCTACTATGAGCTACTGTGTACTGGCTACTAATCTCTCCCTGCACTCTCGTATTCTCCGTTTAACACTCTGTGAAAACGAGGTATTTAGTATTTATTTACTTCCACCCCACTAGGGTAGAATTTGGCACAAAGCCTTTTTAACGTGGGTTCTCCGGGCCTTACAGCCCAGCAAAAAATATCAGTTTAATTTTGACCAGTCGTGAGTTTACCATTCCGCGGAGCCACGACTGTGTTATTAGTCTCCGCCCGGAGTCAGAGAGATTGACAGTGTCAAAAGAATTACCGCGAGAAAACGCGGCATTCGGTATTTGCCCTCCCAATAGGGCAAGATGTGGCACAAGGCCTTTTTAACGTGGGTTCTCCTGGCCATATAGCCCAGCCAAAAATATGTCTAATTTTGCCCAGTCGTGACTCTGCCCTTCGGTTAATGCTCTCCGCTCGAAGGCAGAGAGCTGATATTGTCAAAGAAATTATCGCGAGAAAACGCGACATTCTTCGGTTTCACTTCTATAGAAGTAGTATAAGTATACTCTGGCCGAATCCATCTTTATGAAAAGGAAGAACCCCACAACAATATCTGATAATATTCCTCTGGTTATCTATTATCTCTTTCAATTCCACTCTTTTATAATATATATACACTGCCGGCCATAATTATTAGGCCAACCCAGTTTTTTAAAAGAAATGATGTATTTCATACATTTTTTTTAGTATTTATTGCCATGTGGATAATTCTAAATAAAAATAGAATAATTCTTGTGTTAATATTGTACAATCACATGTGCCTCAAATGAACTGTTCTGATGTACAGTTTGATGCGCTCTGTTCCCCATACTAGTCTCCTCTTCTTATTGGATGGCCAAAGCAAAAGCTTCCTGGTTGCCTTGTAAAATTTTGTAAAGTAATAATAACAAAAAGAAAAACGATTCTATTTTCATTTAGAATTATCGACTTGGTAATAAATGCGAAACATTTTTTTTTAAATCATTTCACCCCGAGCAAGGCGGAAACGCCACTGATGTGCAGGGAGTTACATAAATGTAAAAAGATTAATTAGAAAAGAGTGAGGAGTACAAACTAGTTAAAAAGGAACAATAGAAAGCAGGTGCGATGACAGATACATAGGTGGAGAGAAAGGGAAGGTTATACAGGGGTGGGGAGAGAGATAGAGTCCAGTGGTTAGTAGATGAGTATTGACTTTGCATTTAAATTTCTGGAGGTTGTAGCCGTCAGGAAAGCAAGAATATGGGAGCGAGTTCCACAGGCGGGAAGTGCGAGAGAAGAAGCTGAAGGAGTAGAATTGTCGTCTGCATTTGGCTAACCTGACTGTGAATGGGTGGGACCCAGTTGCCAGTCTGGTTGCACGAGTAAACACCTGTTGAGGAGGCACCAGTGACTTAAGTTCGTCCGAGCAGAAGCCATGAAAGTATTTATAGAACAGACAAAGGGAGGCCACATTTGGACGGTGGGGAAGTGGCTGCAGTCGAACCGCCAGATCAGTACCTATCACATTATAGACTCTCCTTGGGAGCCTGTCAAGAACACTGCATGGCATGGGCGCCTGACCATAAATAGCAGCAGTACTCCATGCACGGACGGATGGTTGACTTGTATATATGCAGGATGGATTCAGGTGGAAAAAACATCCTGGATCGACATAGTGACCCAACCTTCTTAGCAGTCGATTTTGCTATGGATTCAATAGTCCGAAATACATCATTTAAAAAAACAAACTGGCTGGTCTAATAATGATGGCCAGCAGTGTATATATATATTTATTTTTTTCTTTTAAACATGTCAGATTAAATAAATTGCAAACATAATGTGTGCTTATTTGCAATAAAATCCGTACATACTCACGGATATTCTTTCACGTATTACAATTGAAAGATGTCAGAAATGAGCTGTAACGTTGATAGATGTTATTATCATTCATTTCTCAAGGTACCCAAGTACTTTCAACCTCTTTCCGAGGTCATCTTCAGGAATGTGAGTTACGACATTAGAGCATATAAAAAAAATCCAATTTGGATTATTTTCACCTTCTAAAGGACGCTAGCAATTTCTCAACAGTAGGTGGTAGATATATTCAGCGATGGCCGTTAGTATATCAACGGTTGATCTGGCGAAGCAGAAGCTATAGTTTTGTGAGAAAGAAGGATGAGAAATATAAGATGCTTAACTAATTCAGCATTGATAATACCCTTAATTGTTCTTCTTCTTCTTCTTCTTCTTCTTCTTCTTCTTCTTCTTCTTATTCTATGTGCTATGTCACTTTCATGACGTAGGCGATCGTGGTCTTCCCCGTCATCTTATCCCTGGTAGCTCTTAGCACGCTTCCTTCCTACACCAACAAAACAGTGCTCTGCCATCCACTTGCTCAAGCCTTTAAAATATGTTTTCCGCTGCTTTCGCCTGTTTTATTTCCATTTGTCTACCATATGAGCATCAGATTCTCCAAGCTTTCTTTCATCATAACATGCTTCAGGAAATTCAGCTTATTATATTGGTGCTTTTGATTACGATAAATATGTCAATCGTGTGTTGTTTATCATATATATATATATATATATATATATATATATATATATATATATATATCGGTCTAGATTTGATCCCGGCCAGAAGCAAGTGGATGTCTAGCCACACTGATGATACAGCGAAACAAGCATGTATGCGGATGACGAATATATATATATATATATATATATATATATATATATGTTTGAAAAGTGTATGTATATAATTATAAATATATATATATATATATATATGCAATTTGTTATGTATATTATATTATTTATATATTATATATGCGCAGTACTTATTTTAAAGCGCTCAATATCAGTGATAGAGTTGACATATTCATATAGATAGGTGATATATATATATATATATATATATATATATATATATATAAACGTGTGTGTATTTATGTATGTATGAGTAGATTTTGCATTGAAAATATTTGCATGTGATGTATAACTATTTCATAATTTCAAATGTAAAAGAACTGCTAAAATCTTGATGTGCATTTTAATGTTTTGGATAAGAATTTATAGCTTATTAATCATTTTCATAATTTTCTTCTTAGTTATCATCGTAAAAGGCTTTCTGTCATATCACGTTGAAGCACTGTATCTTGTCCGATCGTCTAAGTTAAGCAGCGTTGAGCTTGGTCTTTACTTACATAAGTGACCAGATCATGTATGTTTTGATCAGCGAGTGTTGCAATGGGTTGCAATGACAACCCGAAGATCTGAGTTCGAATTGCAGATGAATTTGTTACATTCACTGATTCATAAAAACTTTTGGGAAAGTAGTAAACGAAAAATAGCGTTTATAACCTGATGAGATATTTTCCTTTTAATGTCGAAACAAAATGTGCACTTTGCAGTAGATTGTAATTTGTCCAAGTTCTAAATTATAATTTATAATAAATACTCTAATTCTACATTGAGCACTGTTTGAAATTCATGTTTTGAACTTTGTTCATGTTTTCTTCGTTCCGTATTCACTTGGAGATATATATATATATATATATATATATATATATATATATGTGTGTGTGTGTGTGTGTGTGTGTTTGTAGAAACACATTTTATAAAATAAGAAAAAATTATAATTCTGATATCTGTTTTTAGCAGATATATTTACCAAAGTTACACAAAATTATTTTGAAATAGAAAATAGCAAATTTGTACAATGATTGCGGAATTTCGTTTTTAACGGAATTTCTTTTTCAACGGTTTCCTATTTTATGATATCATATTGTACACTTTCTAGTAGACTGTAATTTGTACATGTTATAAATTATAATATATATATATATATATATACTACCGACCATTAGTTTGGGACAACCCAAATGTTTTCCACAAAGTTTATAAAATTTCATTTTTAGCAGAATCAAATTCGCCGAGTTGTATTTTTTGTTATTCTTATGCAGATTTCAATTTAAAAAAAAGTATTCTTTTCAACATCAAAGCAAACTTTTACTCAGTTTGCTTCATGAATCCTCTTATTGTGATCATGTCTTTGCCGAAAATTCAGATATTATGATTATGGTATAATCTATTTTTGTAAACCATATTACTACGGCATAAATGACAAAGAAGAAACAGATTAGCATTGAAAAAAGAGCTGAGGTTGACATTCTATCGAAAGAAGGATATTCTGAACGTGTTATAGGTAAAAAATGAAGCCTATCAAAAAATGGCGTGCATTATTGCTTTCAACGACTTCGTGATACTGAGAGAAATATTGACGGAAAAAGATTTGGTAGGTTCAGAGTAACATCTTTTGTAGAGGATAGGCACTTGATCATAACTAGCAAGAGAAATAGAAAAAAAACGCTCCGGAATTAACAATTGCAATGAATTCCATCGGCAACATCCAGTATCTGTTACTACTGTTAAGACACTACTCCATTCTGCTGTGCTTAAAGGCTGTGTAGCAATTAAGAAACCACTATTAAAGGATAAGTGATGAAGTTGATCGTAAAGTTCGAAATAAACTTCCTAAAAATGAACAGATGTTGTTTAAATTCTTGCAGGATGCTTGGAAATCACTTTCACCAACATATTTTTATAAGTTATTAGAAAGAATGCCAAGGGTTTGCTCTGCAGTAATAAAGGCTCGTTTTGGTTTCTTTGATGAAAAGAAAATATGAATTAACTTTAATTGAATTTGAAATTACACTAAGTTAATATTGGTTTTAATTATTGTACAATTATGAGCAGCAATGAAATATATCTATATTTATTCTTCTAAGACATAAAGTTAGTTATTTTTTTCTCTTAGAGAATAAATCTATGTTGTCCCAAACTTATGGTTGGTAGTGTGTATATATATATATATATATATATATATATAGTCATCCCCTCCCCCCCCAACAACTATGAGAATAACTGAACCGACTGGGTTCTATAGCCATTGTTGGCATCCAGTCTACGACATGGATCCACGCCAGCCTACCACCACGTCAATCAGCAATCGAAAAGAAATATTTTCTCCTAAGCGTCGATAATGCATGCTGCCTAAAAGGAAGGAAGTGAACAAAATGAATGATAAATGCAGATAACATTGTCTCTTTAGTAATGACAATCAAAAAGTGAAAAACATTACTCATTAGAACAAGAGTAGAAAAACAAGACGGAGAAAGACGTTTGTATTGATATAATTGTCCTTAAGATATTTCTTGTAGTTCTGTTTTGTTTTAATAACACAAAGTTTCGAGAAGAGGATGATTATCATCAGAGAAGATATCTCAAGTGTACCAAAGAGAAATGTTTATTTCTGTGGTCCAGAGAGGAAGAATCTGATCACAAACATGTTTTCCAAATATATTTCTTTATTTGTTCGCGTATTTTTTATCAAACTGACTCACGATAGCAGTTCTTTGTGCAGAATAATATCATCCAATAATTTCGCTTTGCAATTGGTTTGTCTAGAAAATAGAAAAACATTTGATGGGGAAAAAACCGAAAAAAAAATGATTCGCTTGAAGGGAATTGCAGATTTTGCTTCTTTTAGTGTTGGAGAAACCAAAATTGAGTTTGTGTTGGTCGTCTAAATAGATGCATAGAATGACATATAAACAAGAGTCACGATAAGAATTATTTGGCTTCGTTATGTGAAAAGTGTGGATCTTAAAAAAAAATACGGTTATAAATTTGTCGTGCAAATGATTTATTGATTCAGGGAATCAATGAGAACCTCTATTTTTGTACAATTATATCGGAATGCAACAGAGACACAAACAAGAATGACAAGCGTTTAGGGAAAAAGTTCCATACGCACGAGCAATTGTGGTTACAAAGAGATACATTTATATATTGTTTTCTAGTTGGAACATGCATTACGTATTTTCTCTTTCCTCTTTCTCTTAATATATATATATATATATATATATATATGCATTACGTATTTTCTCTTTCCTCTTTCTCTTAATATATATATATATATATGCGTGTGTGTGTGTATGTGTGTGTCCATGTGTGTGCATAAAGAGATAATATGTGTGTACAGAATATATATATATATATATATATATATATATATATATACATATGTATATGAACAAATGTTTGGAGGTGTAAAATTTGTACACTACTTTAAAAACAAGGAAATTATTAATAGTCACTAGAGCTCTTTCATCCAACATCTCATCAGGAGAAAAGCGTGGGAATCAAATTAAACAAAAAAACAGCAACGAAAATGAGGAACAAAAAACGGAGGGAAACACTAAAATAAGCATACATATAAATATATGTTTATAACGAGGGGAGGAGGAATCGGGTGTAAATAATTATTTATTTTTAATTCTTTATTTCCTATCACACAATAGAATCTAACTAGTTTGTTTTTGGAGACATTCATTGTAAGCAGCTTGTTTTTTCCTCTATTGAAATGTTAAATCTAGGTCAGCGGAAAGATAGCTGCCAATTTCTGGTCATCCAGCTTTTGAGGTTGTATTTGTATAAGAGTGTATGACAGCATGGATATTCGCAAATGATCGGAGTATGCTCTTTCAAAAATAATTTATACAAGGTAAAAAGAAGGTTAGTCCGAGAAGCGAATCCTGCAAATACCTGAGTTGATTGCAAGAGTCATGCAAGACTGGCTGTTAACAACTACATTCAGGTACGTAACCCTTTAGAAGGACTTTATCACGAGAACATTATTCGAGCAATTCTATAGCTAGAGACACAGTGTAGCAATCCTTTATGCGACAACTTGTCAAAGATTTTGAAATATATAATTCTAGTTTTTCAGATGCATTTGTTATTTAGTTGGTTTGTTTTGTTTTATAGCATATCAACACCTCGGTGGGTCATTTATTGCAAACTAATTTTTTTATATATTTATTGCTGGTAATACTTTTTTTTCTACAATTTATTGTTGTTTTTTATATAAGTTTTTGTGTCTAGTAATACTTTTTCTTTTCCAGTATCAAGATTCATTGGGATTTGTTTTTAAGGGCACGGTCCTCAAGTCTTTCTCTTGTTATTTAACCCATAACTGGAGGGAAGGGACGGATTAAATGAATTCAGGGTATTCAACTGGATATTCGAACTCGGGTCACAGATTTCTCTTTCCGAGCCGATAGCTACTGCACCACAACGCACATCCGTCACTAAATGCTTACAGCACCTGGTATTCCCAAGCATTCACCCATTTAAGTACCGACCAAGCTCAACGTTGCTTAACTTCGGTGATCGAGCGAGAACCGGTGTATTCAACGTGATATGGCTAGAATCTCATTATTTAGTGATTTTGGATTGTGTGTTTAATAATAGGTTAATAGCAGTGGATTGAATCGATTGAAACCTATACTGCTTGTAGCTCTAGAGGACCTTCCTATTTAAATAACAACCTTCTTGTTAATTATAGCCTCAAAAAGCTTGCTAAAAACTCTGAATAAACTAGTAGATATCGAATGAGAGAGGGCCGTGCCATTAATGAAGGAGCCTAGTCGGAGGGCATGGCGATTTAGGTAGTCTTTTTTAGCTATTAGGTGTGCGTATCCCGGCATTGTGAGCTTCTACAGATGCATAGTGTTATTAATAACTGTTTCTCACAGAAATAAAATATAGGTATCTTCTCAAGCAGGTGGAGTTCATATGTGAACAGTAATATGTTTGAAAGAAAACAAGGTTGTGAGATATACACACCCACAAGAGATGCATGCATAGTTAACCTGGCCCGAATTTTTCTGAGAAACAGATGTAACAGTGCCCTTCATTATGACATCGAGAGGCTATAATAAAGTCCTGAACCAGTTCACAAACTGGCAGTATAAAACCCCGATATTATACACATGTTTGTAAGATAGCAGCTTTTAAGTCACTCAAGCGTTGATTCCTTGACTATCAGGCGGAAACCGCTAAAAAGCAGAAAATGTCCGCAAGCCTCTTTAATGAAAGGAAAAAACCAAGAAATAAGATACAGACCTGATACCCCGAGTATATCTGTTTCGTCTGATCAGAAATCACGACAAAAGAAATCCACCTTAGCTCAAGAACATAGTACCGGTCTGATAGCTCAGGTACAAAGAAGAATTCACATATCAATCAGTCACTTAATACGTGATACATGCTTGGGCGATCATGTCTCGAAAGAGTCATGATTGTTTAGGCAGAAGATTTTCCCGCAATAGGTTGCCATTGCATTCCACGGTAAACTAGTTGCCATCCAGTGATACAGAACACAATCTGTCTTATTATTTGACCCATAGCTTTCGTGAAGAGATGGATTTGGGCGTAAGTGAATGCAAGGAATTCAACTGGAATTCAAACTCGTCTCCCTGATCTTTCGTTCCGATCAACTGTACCACAACGCACATATGTCTAAGGGCTAAAAGATTAATTCAGAGAAAGTGGTAACTAAGATTGCTCTGGTTTCATCAGTATCCACCTTCTTCATTTGATTAAACATCATAGAAACAAAAATAATTAAAGTGGCTATCATTGACAAGTCATCTATTTGTTAAAACCAAAAGTTTGCTGTTTTTTCTTTAACTTAGTAATGTAACTAAACAATTAATTTAGAGATTTATATTTTTACTGTTTAAAAACACAGACGTAAATGTAAAATGTATGACTAATTCAGACAAGGTTACTAATATCACATTTAGCACACATACACACACACACACACACACACACACACACACATATATATATATATATATATATATATACACTACCGGCAATAATTATTAGTGTTTTAAAAACTGATGTATTTCATACTATTTTTTAGTATTTACTGCCAAGTGAATAATTGTAAATGAAAATAAATTAGTTCCTTTATTAATACTGCACAATAACATTTGCATCAAATGATTTTATAAATATTTAATAATTACCTATATTGCAGTTTCATCAATGGAATAATGAAGAAAAATTAGGGTGAATCGGACGTGTTTATTTTTGCTTCCTTGCCTTGTAAAATTTTGAAAAGTAATAATAAAGAAAGAACAATTCTATTTTCATTTAGATTTATTCACTTGGCATTGAATACTAACAATAGTATGAAATACATCATTTTTTTAAAACTAGGGTGGCCTAATAATTATGGCCGGTAGTATATATATATATATATATATATATATATATATATATATATATTAATCGTATCACCCCGAGCAAGGCGATAACGCCACTGATGTGCAGGGGGCTACATAAGAATAAAAGATAAGGGGGCTACATAAGAATAAAAATATTAGATAGGAGGATAGTGAAGAGAAAGACGAACCAGTTAGAAAGGAGCAAGAGAAGGATGGGAATACAGGTGTCATGACAGTTGCAAAAGGTGGAGACAAAGGAAAGGATATACGGGGTGGTGAATAAAGAACTAGAGTCGAGTGGCAAAGAGATAAGTATTGACATTGCATTTAAATTACTGGAGGTTGTAGGCGTCAGGAAAGTAAGAATATGGAAGCGAGTTCCATAAGCGGGAAGTGCGAGAAAAAAAGCTGAAGGAGTAGAATTGTCGTATGCATTTGGTTGATCTAACTGTGAATGGGTGATACCCAGTTGCCAGTCTGGTTGCACGAGTAAACACCTGTTGCAAAGGCACCAAGAAATTCAGTTTGTTGGAGCAGAGGTCATGAAAGTAATTATAGAACAGACAAAGGGAAGCCACATCCCGTCGGTGGGAAAGTGGTTGTAGTCGAGCCGCCAAGTCAGTACCTATCACATTACTGATTCTCCTTTGGAGCCTGTCAAAAGTACTGAGATGAACAGCAGGGACGCCTGATCTTATATGGCAGCAGTACTCCATGCACAGCCGAATGGTTGATTTGTATAATGGCAGTAATGGATTCAAGCGGAAAAAGCATCCTGGTCCAACACAGTGACCCAACATTCCTAGTAGTAAATTTTTAGCTATTGACTCAATGGAGTGGTTCCACTTGTGATCAGAAGAAAGGGTAAGTCCGAGTAGGCGCAGTGAATTGATCTCGGGGAGACTCGCTTGGTCCATGCTTATGGGAGGCAGGAGAGGTTTCCTGTGATGATTGACAGACAGCAGCTTCGTTCATATATATATATATATATATATATATATATATATATATATATGTGTGTGTGTGTGTGTGTGTGTGTGTGTGTATGTATGTATGTATGTATGTATGTATGTATTAATATAAGGTAGAATTATGATTAGAAATTTATCATAAAACCATAGTTCACGGCAACACAAGAGCCATTTTGTTTTAGCACCACTGCCAACCTATAAGTTTGTGGTATTTCTAAGGTATATATATATATATATATATATATATTAGGGATGTACAAAAAATCACTGCGCATTTTCGATACCTCCAATTTAAATTTAATTTTTAAAAATAAAAACATTTTCTTGAAGCTTTAATTTTACCTTTAATTGAAAGCCAAGAGATTAAATTTACTAATTACCATAAGCAAAATACCCTGGTTTAGTTCAAACCGAAATTATATAGCTCGGAATCAAAAATTTAACTGCAGAAAAAATTTTTTTTTAAATTTACCGCCATTATTGACGAATCGACAGATTTTGTAAACAGTAGCTAAATTTCTGATTTAAAAATCTTGCAAAAAAAAAATATACCTCCTTGACACGTTATTTAAGTCGATTTTTATAATTGAAACCTACCTTTATCTGATTTCAAACAAGCATTAAGTGCTTACTAACTTGATATTTGCGAAATAAATCACTCTTTAAAAACAGTAGCCCTCTTGTCAGCGCTTATCTAGGCGATAAATGACGTGTTGACAAGTAGCAGGTGTGAATGACGTTTGGATGGCGGCCGTAAGTGACAAAAAATTCATGTTGCTTAAAATGTAACATTTCGAAATTTAATTTTTTTTTTTGTTGTTTTTTAATTAAATAGTAAAATTGAAAATTTAACATATATTCAGCAAGTATAATATTTTATAGAATTTTATAGCCAGACTATGCTTTTATCTGAATAAATAAAAATTTACTTTTCTTTTTAAAATAATTTAATAAAACAGAAGTTAAAATAACCAAACTAAGTTATATTGTTAATGTTATTTATTAATATTTTTCTGAAATATTAAATATTTTTGTTTAAATATTACATATTTTTCTGAAACTATTAATATGCTTTCTGAAAAATTAAAAAAATTAAATTTCTTTTTAGAATAATTTTTAATTTAATGAAATTAAAATATGCAAACTAAGTTATATTATGATATTTATTATTAATTTATTTTAAAATAACCAAACTAAGTTATATTATGTTAGTTACTAATAATTTTATTATGCTATTTACTAATAATTTTATTATGCTATTTACTAATAATTTTCTTAGGTTATTTATTAATAATTTTATTATGCTATTTACTAATAATTTTCTTAGGTTATTTATTAATAATTTTATTATGCTATTTACTAATAATTTTCTTAGGTTATTTATTAATAATTTTATTATGCTATTTACTAATAATTT